>JAKIJQ010000620.1:0-19889 GCA_023373905.1 Rhizoglyphus robini | reverse complement strand
TGATCAAATCCTCGACTAATGGGATTCAAAAAACGAAAACACACAATGTGCTCTCTCCATCAGTCAACTCACAGTGAGTGGGGAACACAAAAGGTTTGTAGAGCATTAGAAAACGGATGCAAAAGTTGGTAGAGCATGATGGGTTACCTTCATGGGATCGGTATCTACAGATTAGACACTTTAATTAGCCAAAATGATCAAATCCTCGACCAATAGGATTCAAAAATCAAACACACAATGTGCTCTCTCCATCAGTCAACTCACAGTGAGTGGGGGAAAACAAAAAGATTGTAGAGCATTAGAAAACGGATGCAAAAGTTGGTAGAGCATGATGGGTTACCTTCATGGGATCGGTATCTACAGATTAGACACTTTAATTAGCCAAAATGATCAAATCCTCGACCAATAGGATTCAAAAAACAAACACACAATGTGCTCTATCCATCAGTCAACTCACAGTGAGTGGGGAACACAAAAGGTTTGTATACAACTTTCGAGCATTGCTGTAGCAAAATATATGCGTGGGCCTATTGAATTTACTTAGGAATTATTTAGTTTGATCTTTTAACTTCAATACTAGCCCAAATGGAACACTGAAATGTCCTTCCAAATACTAATGGGATTCAAAAAACGAAAACACACAATGTGCTCTCTCCATCAGTCAACTCACTGTGAGTGGGGAACACAAAAGGTTTGTAGAGCATTATAAAACGGATGCAAAAGTTGGTAGAGCATGATGGCTTACCTTCATGGGATCAGTATCTACAGATTAGACACTTTAATTAGCCAAAATGATCAAATCCTCGACCAATAGGATTCAAAAAACAAACACACAATGTGCTCTATCTCTACATATATCTAGACACTAATTCTCGTAGATTTACTTCATATCTACTAATTAAAACACATTATATGGCGGAGAATAGAGTAATACTCGAGTACAAACCAAAAACAAAAAATCTCCAACATAAACATTGAGGAAACTCGAACGTGAACATTTTCGACAATCTAAAAAAATCGATATCCCTAATTTATCCTCAAGTAAGACACTAATTCTCGTTGATTCACCTCAGATCTTCTAATTAAAACACCTTACAAAGTGGGGGGTATAGTAATACTCGAATACCAAACCTAAAACAACAAATCTCCAACGTAAACATTGAGAAAACTCGTAATTGAACATTTGCGACCATCTAAAAAATCGATATCCCTAATTTAACCTCAAGTAATACACTAAATATCCAAGATTTGTTGCTGTCTGAGTGTCTGTTTTAGTTCTTTTGAGCAAACTCAACAACAACAATCTTTTTTCTGGACCGTACCTCAACATCCCTGCCCTTACAGAATTATATGACCTACTAATGAATTATAAAAGCCCACCAGTGAATTCTACTAGAGTCCAATTCCACCAGCCAACGCAGTGCTTTATAACTAAAAAACACATTGTCATCTCTGTTGTGTACCTAATTTATCCGAATCCTAGGGAATCATTCATCACCAGTTCCAGAACCACCTAACAAATCTATTTCTGAATTTTTTATCCATCTATCCATGTATCGTTTGTGATCGTATTCGTTCCAGAACGGACAGAGTAACGCCACAACTCATCCTCAGACTGATACTGAAATAAGTATCAGTACGAGGATAACTGTTCCTATGAGTGCCGCAACTGTCCATATCACTGCCGCAACTATCCATATCAGTGCCGCAACTCATCCTAGGACTGATACTCCAAAAAATATCAGTCCGAGGATAACTGTTCCTATGAGTGCCGCAACTGTCCATATCACTGCCGCAACTATCCATATCAGTGCCGCAACTACCCATATCCGTGCCGCAACTATCCATATCAGTGCCGCAACTATCCATATCAGTGCCGCAACTATCCATATCACTGCCGCAACTATCCATATCAGTGCCGCAACTGTCCATATCAGTGCCGCAACTATCCATATCAGTGCCGCAACTATCCATATCAGTGCCGCAACTGTCCATATCAGTGCCGCAACTATCCATATCAGTGCCGCAACTATCCATATCAGTGCCGCAACTCATCCTCGGACTGATACTCCAAAAAATATCAGTCCGAGGATAACATTTCCTATCAGTGCCGCAGCTGTCCATATCAGTGCCGCAACTATCCATATCAGTGCCGCAACTATCCATATCAGTGCCGCAACTATCCATATCAGTGCCGCAACTCATCCTCGGACTGATACTCCAAAAAGTATCAGTCCGAGGATAACTGTTCCTATGAGTGCCGCAACTGTCCATATCACTGCCGCAACTATCCATATCAGTGCCGCAACTACCCATATCCGTGCCGCAACTATCCATATCAGTGCCGCAACTATCCATATCAGTGCCGCAACTATCCATATCACTGCCGCAACTATCCATATCAGTGCCGCAACTGTCCATATCAGTGCCGCAACTACCCATATCAGTGCCGCAACTATCCATATCAGTGCCGCAACTATCCATATCAGTGCCGCAACTCATCCTAGGACTGATACTCAAAAAAGTATCAGTCCGAGGATAACTGTTCCTATGAGTGCCGCAACTGTCCATATCACTGCCGCAACTGTCCATATCAGTGCCGCAACTGTCCATATCAGTGCCGCAACTGTCCATATCAGTGCCGCAACTGTCCATATCAGTGCCGCAACTGTCCATATCAGTGCGGCAACTGTCCATATCAGTGCCGCAACTGTCCATATCAGTGCGGCAACTATCCATATCAGTGCCGCAACTCATCCTAGGACTGATACTCCAAAAAGTATCAGTCCGAGGATAACTGTTCCTATGAGTGCCGCAACTGTCCATATCACTGCCGCAACTATCCATATCAGTGCCGCAACTGTCCATATCAGTGCCGCAACTATCCATATCAGTGCCGCAACTATCCATATCAGTGCCGCAACTATCCATATCAGTGCCGCAACTCATCCTAGGACTGATACTCCAAAAAGTATCAGTCCGAGGATAACTGTTCCTATGAATGCCGCAACTGTCCATATCACTGCCGCAACTATCCATATCAGTGCCGCAACTGTCCATATCAGTGCCGCAACTACCCATATCCGTGCCGCAACTATCCATATCAGTGCCGCAACTCATCCTCGGACTGATACTCCAAAAAGTATCAGTCCGATGATAACATTTCCTATCAGTGCCGCAACTGTCCATATCAGTGCCGCAACTACCCATATCCGTGCCGCAACTATCCATATCAGTGCCGCAACTATCCATATCAGTGCCGCAACTCATCCTCGGACTGATACTCCAATAAGTATCAGTCCGAGGATAACTGTTCCTATGAGTGCCGCAACTGTCCATATCAGTGCCGCAACTACCCATATCCGTGCTGCAACTATCCATATCAGTGCCGCAACTCATCCTCGGACTGATACTCCAAAAAGTATCAGTCTGATGATAACATTTCCTATCAGTGCCGCAACTGTCCATATCAGTGCCGCAACTACCCATATCCGTGCCGCAACTATCCATATCAGTGCCGCAACTCATCCTCGGACAGATACTCCCAAAAGTATCAGTCCGAGGATAACAGTTTCTATCAGTGCCGCAACTGTCCATATCAGTTCCGCAACTACCCATATCCGTGCCGCAACTAATCCTCGACCAATGGGATTCAAAAAACAAATTGACTTCACACACTGCTCTCTCCCTCAGTCAACTAAATAGCCGATACAATTGGTTGCGCCAATGGAAATAGGATGAATGTAACCTATTTTCAAGGCCAAGATAAGCTTGTTCATCAAAACAGCCGATACAATTGGTTGCGGCCTTGGAAATAGGATGAATCTAACCTATTTCCAAGGCCGAGATAAGCTTGTTCATCAAAACAGCCAATACAATTGGTTGCGGCATTGTAAATAGGGTGAATCTAACCTATTTCCAAGGCCGAGATAAGCTTGTTCATCAAAACTGCCAATACAATTGGTTGCGGCATTGGAAATAGGGTGAATCTAACCTATTTCCAAGGCCGAGATAAGCTTGTTCATCAAAACTGCCAATACAATTGGTTGCGGCATTGGAAATAGGGGGATTTTACTTGGGCACTATTTAGTTGGACCGTTTAACTTCAAAAACTAGCCCAAATGGAACACTGAAATGTCCCACCAAATACTAGCTAGAGACATTCAAAAAATTACGCTATGCTTTTACGAGTCAGTACACACAATACACCCGATACTCATGGACAACGTGGATCTTATTTCCACGCCGCCAACACCCAATTTAGAGAGTGGATTTTTTAATTTCATACGCAAATTAACAATTTAGGACAACATTTGCACTACAAATTTGAACATCGAATAAAAAACTAGCATTTTACAGTTAAAAACTTTGTCACCTAATCATACTAAAATGGCAATGTCTGATTGTTCCTTTGACAATATAGCTAATGTCTTTTAAGATTATGATTCTCGGGACTAGGAAAAATAATCCTGACATAAATTTCTAGCAGTTGGGCATGTGTCTTCACAGCCACGAATTTAATAAGATTCAAATACAAAGATTGGAATATTGAGTATACTAAAATGGCAATGTCTGATTGTTCCTTTGACAATATAGCTAATGTCTTTTAAGATTATGATTCTCGGGACTAGGAAAAATCATCCTGACATAAATTTCTAGCAGTTGTGCATGTGTCTTCACAGCCACGAATTTAATAAGATTCAAATACAAAGATAGTGGAGTACTTTCGAGCATTGCTGTAGCAAAATATCTGAATGGCACTATTGAATTTACTTGGGCACTATTTAGTTGGACCGTTTAACTTCAAAACTAGCCCAAATGGAACACTGAAATGTCCCGCCAAATACTAGCTAGAGACATTTTTAAAATTACACTATGCTATTTCGAGTCAATACACACAATTGGTGTAGAACACTTTGGACAACGTGGATCTTATTTCCACGCAGCCAACACCCAATTTGGATAGTGGATCTCTTAAATAATTTGCAAATGAACAATTTAGGACAACATTTGCACTACCTCGACCAATGGGGTTCAAAAAACAAACACACAATGTGCTCTACCTCAGTCAACTCACAGTGAGTGGGGGAAACAAAAAGATTGTAGAGCATTAGTAAACGGGTGCAAACGGTGGTAGAGCATGAATAATTAACTTCATGGGTTCGGTATCTACTGATTAGACACTTTAATTAGCCAAAATGATCAAATCCTCGACCAATGGGATTCAAAAAACAAACACACACTGTGCTCTCTCCCACAGTCAACACTCAGTGAGTGGGGAATACAAAAGATTGTAGAGCACTAGAAAACGGTTCCAAAAAGTCGGTAGAGCATGGATAACTAACTTCATGGGTTCAGTGTCTACTGATTAGACACTTTAATTAGCCAAAATGATCAAATCCTCGACCAATGGGGATTCAAAAACACACACACACTGTGCTCTCTCCCACAGTCAACACTCAGTGGGTAACACTCAGTTGATATCTGCGACAAGCGAAAGAAGTCTCACTGTAAGTGCAAGAATACAACACGACAGCCAGTGACAGAGTCGTCCCAGGAACAACCTGTGTTCGTGTTTACTTTCGTCAACTCGTCGGAGGGTGCTTCAACGGAACAACCAAGTATAGTCACTGAACAGAAAGATAAATCAAGTGCAAGTAACAACAACTCAAGTGACCAACTTGAACAAGATGATTTGCTATCTCTTGATTGTTTTCTAGAACGTGAACAGTTCGAGCAAGATGAAAAGGATGAGATTCAAGTAGAGACTGACTTGTCTACTTCACCAGAAAGATCGAGTGATCACTACGCAGCCCCTATCCAGAGACGATCTCAACGTGTGAAGCAAGCACCAGAACGACTTGCGTATGATGTGGACTGGCAACAAGCAGTCACCCGAAAAACAAGACCTGGTGGTCCCGTTGATTGTAGCAAAGCTGGCATGGTGGATCAGCAAGTGAAGACTTCTGTGGTACAAGGATCATGTCTAACCCACCACCTTATGGGCGCAGTCGTGGTAGATTCGGTGGTCGTAGCTGCAATGGTTGTGGACAAGTTAACACTGAAATCGGCGATGGCAGTGGCAAGTGTCAACAATGTGAATCTGATCCTACTCGTACGCTGACTTCAAGAGACTTCATAGAGAGTTTGCTAAGGTGGCCAAGTGTTTCGAGACAAGCAAGTGAAAGTGGCCGAGGAGCTGTCTGCTATCAAGCCCAAAGAGGACGATCCGAAAACAGAGAAGAAACTGAAGACACCGTCACCGTCAAATGTGACCGAGAACCCGAATGCCTAACCGCCGTTATGGAACAGAACTTCAGTTGCTCACAGACCAATTGCCAATGTGCCGAACCGAGAACCGAGAACCGAGAACCGAGAACCGAGAATCGAGAACCGAGAACTGAGAATCGAGAAACGAGAACCGAAAACAACGAGAATGAACGGACTCTTGGGAGGCTTATGCGCCCACTTTAACAGTGTGTCGAAATCGAAAGCGATCGAGCCAATTCTGCGAGTACCGTTTGGATGGATTGTGAACTGGTGGATTGTGCACAAATGATCGAAGTTCCGATAATGGACATCCCTCAAGTGGAACCTACTGGTCAAGTGCTCCTGGCTGTTCTGGGTACGAACGAAGAGAACATTCGAAGAAGCAGATGGTGTGTGGTACAAAAACGGATTTTCTGATGATTTGCACCAAGAAATTGATGGACTTATCCATGTACGTTCCCTGAACCGTTCTATCTGTCTGGAAAGTCTGAAAGACGCAAGAGTCGTTCGAAGAAGAACCTACTCCAAGGTGCACCTCCAGCAGGCGTGTCATCTGTCCTGGTCCCACACTCTCGAGAACTGGCGCCTTGAAGTAAAGACTCGTGCTCAAGACTCCTAGGCCAACCGCCATGCAAGGGTCACAAAAATCGGAGGGTGTGTTGGAAAAGAAGATTTGTGTGCCCCTTGAACTGACATTCGAATGTCGAATGTTCGAGCAACAGAGAACTTCATTTGTGCTCATATATCGCTGCACTTGCTCAGTCCAAAATTGTACTGATTTTGTTCTTGTTCCCTAATAAAGAACTCTTACTTTATCGTGTGCCTCCTTGTTTGCTCTTGTGGCTGAGTTAACCGCTAGTACTCCCCCAAGACCTACTTGTGTCCTGCTCTCCGTGGTCGAGTCACCCGCTTGGATTCCCCGAGACCTGTTCTGCTCTCCGTGGTCGAGTCAGCCGCTTGGATTCCCCGAGACCTGGTTGTATCTTCGTGGACGAGTCACCCGCTTTGACTTCCAGAAGACGTTTGCTCCAACAATATCAGTGCCGCAACTGTCCATATCAGTGCCGCAACTATCCATATCAGTGCCGCAACTATCCATATCAGTGCCGCAACTGTCCATATCACTGCCGCAACTATCCATATCAGTGCCGCAACTCATCCTCGGACTGATACTCCAAAAAAGTATCAGTCCGAGGATAACTGTTCCTATAAGTGCCGCAACTGTCCATATCACTGCCGCAACTATCCATATCAGTGCCGCAACTGTCCATATCAGTGCCGCAACTACCCATATCCGTGCCGCAACTATCCATATCAGTGCCGCAACTATCCATATCAGTGCCGCAACTCATCCTAGGACTGATACTCCAAGTATCAGTCCGAGGATAACTGTTCCTATGAGTGCCGCAACTGTCCATATCAGTGCCGCATCTATCCATATCAGTGCCGCAACTGTCCGCTATCAGTGCCGCAACTACCCATATCCCGTGCCGCAACTATCCATATCAGATACTCCAAAAAGTATCAGTCCGAGGATAACATTTCCTATCAGTACTGCAACTGACCATATCAGTGCCAGCATATCATGTCTGATTGTTCCTTTGACAATATAGCTAATGTCTTTAAAGATTATGATTCTCGGGACTAGGAAAAATAATCCTGACATAAAATTTCTAGCAGTTGTTGCATGTGTCTTCACAGCCACCGAATTTTAATAAATTCAAATACAAGGATTTGAATATCAGTACACTAAAATTGGCAATGTCTGATTGTTCCTTTGACAATATACTAGTGTCTTTTAAGATTATGATTCTCCGGGACTAGGAAAAATAATCCTGGCACTAAGTTTTCTAGTTCACAAAAAACAAGGCACACACAGTCCCAGAGCATTAGAAAACGGATGCAAAAGTTGGTAGAGCATGATGTGTTACCTTCATGGAATCGGTATCTACAGATTAGACACTTTAATTAGCCAAAATGATCAAATCCTCGACCAATGGGATTCAAAAAACAAACACACACTGTGCTCTCTCACACAGTCAACACTCAGTGTGTGGGGGAATACAAAAGATTGTAGAGCACTAGAAAACGGTTCCAAAAGTCGGTAGAGCTTGGATATCTAACTTCATGGGTTCAGTATCTACCGATTGGACACTTTAATTGCCCAAAATGATCAAATCCTCGACCAATGGGATTTAAAAAACAAACACACACTGTGCTCTCTCCCACAGTCAACACTCAGTGTGTGGGGAATACAAAAAGATTGTAGAGCACTAGAAAACGGTTCCAAAAGTCGGTAGAGCATGGATAACTAACTTCATGGGTTCAGTATCTACTGATAAGACACTTTAATTAGCCAAAATGATCAAATCCTCGACCAATGGGATTAAAAAAACAAACACACAATGTGCTGTTTGATGAACAAGCTTATCTCGGCCTTGGAAATTGGCTAGATTCAGCCAATTTCCGTTGCCGCAGCCAATTGTATCAGCTGTTTGATGAACAAGCTTATCTCGGCCTTGGAAATTGGCCAATTTCCATTGCTTTGATTGTCCATATCATCTAATGCACACCTCGGTGAACATTTAGAGCCCGCATGAGCTATACAAAAGCAGCACACAACCCTACCATAGGCCAATCACGAATTTAATAAGACTCAAATACAAAGATAGTGGAGTACTTTCGAGCATTGCTGTAGCAAAATATCTCCATGGCACTATTGATTTTACTTGGGCACTATTTAGTTGGACCGTTTAACTTCAAAACTAGCCCAAATGGAACACTGAAATGTCCCACCAAATACTAGCTAGAGACATTCAAAAAACAAACACACACTGTGCTCTCTCCCACAGTCAACACTCAGTGAGTGGGGAATACAAAAAGATTGTAGAGCACTAGAAAACGGTTCCAAAAGTCGGTAGAGCAAAGATAACTAACTTCATGGGTTTGTATCTACTGATTAGACACTTTAATTAGCCAAAATGGACAAATCCTCGACCAATGGGATTCAAAAAACAAACACACACTGTGCTCTCTCCCACAGTCAACACTCAGTGAGTGGGGAATACAAAAAGATTGTAGAGCACTAGAAAACGGTTCCAAAAGTCGGTAGAGCATGGATAACTAACTTCATGGGTTCAGTATCTACTGATTAGACACTTTAATTAGCCAAATTGATCAAATCCTCGACCAATGGGATTCAAAAAAAACAAACACACACTGTGTTCTCTCCAACAGTCAACACTCAGTGAGTGGGGAAAACAAAAAGATTGTAGAGCACTAGAAAACGGTTTCAAAAGTCGGTAGAGCATGGATAACTAACTTCATGGGTTCAGTATCTACTGATAAGACACTTTAATTAGCCAAAATGATCAAATCCTCGACCAATGGGATTAAAAAAACAAACACACAATGTGCTGTTTGATGAACAAGCTTATCTCGGCCTTGGAAATTGGCTAGATTCAGCCAATTTCCGTTGCCGCAGCCAATTGTATCAGCTGTTTGATGAACAAGCTTATCTCGGCCTTGGAAATTGGCTAGATTCAGCCAATTTCCATTGCCGCAGCCAATTGTATCATCTTTCGAGCATTGCAGTAGCAAAATATCTCCATGACACTACAGTGAGTACTCATATGCCTGACCATGTGCGGGAGAAAAAGCTGTCAGGAAAGATAAGTCTGAAAAATGAACTGTTTGAGTAGACAAGCAGTTCAAGTGGAAATAGTGCGGCTATTTCCACACTAAAAGGTCGTCTCCCTTGCTAGCTATACTGCACGCTAATCGAGACTTGGTTTGCCTGACGGCGGACTCACCTTGCCTGACAAGAGACTCAGTTTGCCTGACAGAATCATTTATTTAACAAAACACAAACAATAGTCATTTATTAATATTTCCTTTTACATTTAAATTATATCATAGCATATTACAACATTATAATTTACATTTAGACTGAAATCTAGGGCATTTTCACCTAAATCTTCGCAGTTGTAGCCTAGTTCGGTACTATTCGTCGAGATTGATTCGGGAGATTCGCCTAAATCGATTTTGTTTCTTGCACATCTTCCAGACAGATTTCCGCTTCACGCCGTAATATTCCCAATCGCGTAGAACGCTAGAATGTGCCATATATCGCCTTAGACTGCAGTGGTGGTATTCACCGATGATCAGTAGTTTGGTTAATATTGAGAATCGACCGTTCACTTTTTGACTTTTCTTGGTAACCGATTTGTGAGTAGATGTAGATGGTTCAGTACGAGCTTGGTCAAAATGGTAGATAAATTCGGCATTTTCTTTGGCCAGTTGGAGCATATCCGAGATAATTCGTTCGGATTCTTCCATTCGGTCACTTTCTGGACACTTGTTGACCAAAATTCTTAGAACCACCGGCGCAAAATGCTTGTCCACCTGTTTCGGCATTGATTTCATCGGATACTTTCGATGGTCAATCAAAACATGGATCAGTAGTGGTTTGGGTAACGAAATATGTTGAAGAGACAAACATCTGTGAGCCAGTTTGAAACTGTCCATCGAGGGAAAGGATGATTAGAGAAGTATTTTCATCTTGATATAATGTCTTCTTGTTGGGGGAAATATTCTTCATATTCGCAAGCCCACGTGATAGTCTTGGAGCCATTTCGAAAGGTTCCACAAAAAAGAGATCCAAAAGAACGATCCAAAACAGAGATAGTGATTCAAAAGTCGAGCAAAAGCAGCTCTAGCAGACAGACCAGCAGCACAACAAAACAGTCGTTGCTTAGCTTGGATTAAGCGCTCACTAGATGGCGCTACCTCCGTCCGCAGTATTCGTCAGGCAAAGTGAGTTGTCAGTTTTATGAGGAGCGCCTGTATTGATTTTACTTGGGCACTATTTAGTTGGACCGTTTAACTTCAAAACTAGCCCAAATGGAACACTGAAATGTCCCACCAAATACTAGCTAGAGACATTAAAAAAATTACGCTATGCTATTACGAGTCAATACACACAATTGGTGTAGAACACTTTGGACAACGTGGATCTTATTTCCACGCAGCCAACACCCAATTTAGATAGTGGATCTCTTAAATCATTCGCAAATGAACAATTTAGGACAACATTTGCACTGCCTCGACCAATGGGATTCAAAAAACAAACACACACTGTGCTCTTTCCCACCGTCAACACTCAGTGAGTGGGGAAAACAAAAAGATTGTAGAGCACTAGAAAACGGGTTAAAAAGTCGGTAGAGCATGGATAACTAACTTCATGGGTTCAGTATCTACTGATAAGACACTTTAATTAGCCAAAATGATCAAATCCTCGACCAATGGGATTAAAAAAACAAACACACAATGTGCTGTTTGATGAACAAGCTTATCTCGGCCTTGGAAATTGGCTAGATTCAGCCAATTTCCGTTGTCGCAGCCAATTGTATCAGCTGTTTGATGAACAAGCTTATCTCGGCCTTGGAAATTGGCCAATTTCCATTGCTTTGATTGTCCATATCATCTAATGCACACCTCGGTGAACATTTAGAGCCCGCATGAGCTATACAAAAGCAGCACACAACCCTACCATAGGCCAATCACGAATTTAATAAGACTCAAATACAAAGATAGTGGAGTACTTTCGAGCATTGCTGTAGCAAAATATCTCCATGGCACTATTGATTTTACTTGGGCACTATTTAGTTGGACCGTTTAACTTCAAAACTAGCCCAAATGGAACACTGAAATGTCCCACCAAATACTAGCTAGAGACATTCAAAAAATTACGCTATGCTATTACGAGTCAATACACACAATTGGTGTAGAACACTTTGGACAACGTGGATCTTATTTCCACGCAGCCAACACCCAATTTAGATAGTGGATCTCTTAAATCATTCGCAAATGAACAATTTAGGACAACATTTGCACTGCCTCGACCAATGGGATTCAAAAAAACAAACACACACTGTGCTCTCTCCCACAGTCAACACTCAGTGAGTGGGGAATACAAAAAGATTGTAGAGCACTAGAAAACGGTTCCAAAAGTCGGTAGAGCATGGATAACTAACTTCATGGGTTCAGTATCTACTGATTAGACACTTTAATTAGCCAAAATGATCAAATCCTCGACCAATGGGGTTTAGAAAACACACACACACTGTGCTCTCTCTCACAGTCAACACTCAGTGAGTGAGGAATACAAAAAGATTGTAGAGCACTAGAGAACGGTTCCAAAAGTCGGCAGAGCATGGATAACTAACTTCATGGGTTCAGTATCTACTGATTAGACACTTTAATTAGCCAAAATGGTCAAATCCTCGACCAATGGGATTCAAAAAACAAACACACACTGTGCTCTCTCCCACAGTCAACACATTGTGGAGTTGCAGCATTGGAAATAGGATGAACCTAACCTATTTCCAACACTTTGGACAACGTGGATCTTATTTCCACGCAGCCAACACCCAATTTAGATAGTGGATCTCTTAAATCATTCGCAAATGAACAATTTAGGACAACATTTACACTACCTCGACCAATGGGGTTTAAAAAACAAACACACACTGTGCTCTCTCCCACAGTCAACACTCAGTGAGTGGGGAATACAAAAAGATTGTAGAGCACTAGAAAACGGTTCCAAAAGTCGGTAGAGCATGGATAACTAACTTCATGGGTTCAGTATCTACTGATTAGACACTTTAATTAGCCAAAATGATCAAATCCTCGACCAATGGGATTCAAAAAACAAACACACACTGTGTTCTCTCCATCAGTCAACTCACAGTGAGTGGGGAAAACAAAAGATTGTAGAGCACTAGAAAACGGTTTCAAAAGTCGGTAGAGCATGGATAACTAACTTCATGGGTTCAGTATCTACTGATTAGACACTTTAATTAGCCAAAATGATCAAATCCTCGACCAATGGGATTCAAAAAACAAACACACACTGTGCTCTCTCCCACAGTCAACACTCAGTGAGTGGGGAATACAAAAAGATTGTAGAGCACCAGAAAACGGTTCCAAAAGTCGGTAGAGCATGGATGACTAATTTCATGGGATTAGTATCTACTGATTAGACACTTTAATTAGCCAAATTGATCAAATCCTCGACCAATAGGATTCAAAAAAACAAACACACACTGTGTTCTCTCCAACAGTCAACACTCAGTGAGTGGGGAAAACAAAAAGATTGTAGAGCACTAGAAAACGGTTTCAAAAGTCGGTAGAGCAAAGATAACTAACTTCATGGGTTTGTATCTACTGATTAGACACTTTAATTAGCCAAAATGGACAAATCCTCGACCAATGGGATTCAAAAAACAAACACACACTGTGCTCTCTCCCACAGTCAACTCACAGTGAGTGGGGAAAACAAAAAGATTGTAGAGCACTAGAAAACGGTTCCAAAAGTCGGTAGAGCATGGATAACTAACTTCATGGGTTCAGTATCTACTGATTAGACACTTTAATTAGCCAAATTGATCAAATCCTCGACCAATGGGATTCAAAAAAACAAACACACACTGTGCTCTCTCCCACAGTCAACACTCAGTGAGTGAAGAATACAAAAAGATTGTAGAGCACTAGAAAACGGTTCCAAAAGTCGGTAGAGCATGGATAACTAACTTCATGGGTTCAGTATCTACTGATTAGACACTTTAATTAGCCAAAATGATCAAATCCTCGACCAATGGGATTCAAAAAAACAAACACACACTGTGTTCTCTCCAACAGTCAACACTCAGTGAGTGGGGAAAACAAAAAGATTGTAGAGCACTAGAAAACGGTTTCAAAAGTCGGTAGAGCATGGATAACTAACTTCATGGGTTTTGTATCTACTGATTAGACACTTTAATTAGCCAAAATGGACAAATCCTCGACCAATGGGATTCAAAAAAAACAAACACACACTGTGCTCTCTCCCACAGTCAACACTCAGTGAGTGGGGAAAACAAAAAGATTGTAGAGCACTAGAAAACGGTTCCAAAAAGTCGGTAGAGCATGGATAACTAACTTCAAGGGTTCAGTATCTACTGATTAGACACTTTAATTAGCCAAATTGATCAAATCCTCGACCAATGGGATTCAAAAAAAACAAACACACACTGTGCTCTCTCCCACAGTCAACACTCAGTGAGTGGGGAATACAAAAAAGATTGTAGAGCACTAGAAAACGGTTCCAAAAGTCGGTAGAGCATGGATAACTAACTTCATGGGTTCAGTATCTACTGATTAGACACTTTAATTAGCCAAAATGGTCAAATCCTCGACCAATGGGATTCAAAAAACAAACACACACTGTGCTCTCTCCCACAGTCAACACTCAGTGAGTGGGGAATACAAAAAGATTGTAGAGCACTAGAAAACGGTTCCAAAAGTTGGTAGAGCATGGATAACTAACTTCATGGGTTCAGTATCTACTGATTAGACACTTTAATTAGCCAAAATGGTCAAATCCTCGACCAATGGGATTCAAAAAACAAACACACACTGTGCTCTCTCCCACAGTCAACACATTGTGGAGTTGCAGCATTGGAAATAGGATGAACCTAACCTATTTCCAACACTTTGGACAACGTGGATCTTATTTCCACGCAGCCAACACCCAATTTAGATAGTGGATCTCTTAAATCATTCGCAAATGAACAATTTAGGACAACATTTACACTACCTCGACTAATGGGGTTTAAAAAACAAACACACACTGTGCTCTCTCCCACAGTCAACACTAAGTGAGTGGGGAATACAAAAAGATTGTAGAGCACTAGAAAACGGTTCCAAAAGTCGGTAGAGCATGGATAACTAACTTCATGGGTTCAGTATCTACTGATTAGACACTTTAATTAGCCAAAATGATCAAATCCTCGACCAATGGAATTCAAAAAAACAAACACACAATGTGCTCTCTCCATCAGTCAACACTCAGTGAGTGGGGAACACAAAAAGATTGTAGAGCACTAGAAAACGGTTCCAAAAGTCGGTAGAGCATGGATAACTAACTTCATGGGTTCAGTATCTACTGATTAGACACTTTAATTAGCCAAAATGGTCAAATCCTCGACCAATGGGATTCAAAAAAACAAACACACAATGTACTCTCTCCCTCAGTCAACGCACAGTGAGTGGGGAAAACAAAAAGATTGTAGAGCATTAGAAAACGGATGCAAAAGGTGGTAGAGCATGATTATTTACCTTCATGGGTTCGATATCTACTGATTAGACACTTTAATTAGCCAAAATGATCAAATCCTCGACCAATGGGGTTTAAAAAACAAACACACACTGTGCTCTCTCCCACAGTCAACACTCAGTGAGTGGGGAATACAAAAAGATTGTAGAGCACTAGAAAACGGTTCCAAAAGTCGGTAGAGCATGGATAACTAACTTCATGGGTTCAGTATCTACTGATTAGACACTTTAATTAGCCAAAATGATCAAATCCTCGACCAATGGGATTCAAAAAACGAAAACACACAATGTGCTCTCTCCATCAGTCAACTCACAGTGAGTGGGGAATACAAAAAGATTGTAGAGCATTAGAAAAGGGATGCAAAAGTTTGTTAGAGCATAATGGGTTACCTTCATGGGTTCGGTATCTACAGATTAGACACTTTAATTAGCCAAAATGATCAAATCCTCGAAGAATGGGATTAAAAAAACAAACACACAATGTGCTCTCTCCATCAGTCAACTCACAGTGAGTGGGGAAAACAAAAAGATTGTAGAGCATTAGAAAACGGATGCAAAAGTTGGTAGAGCATGATGGGTTACCTTCATGGGATCGGTATCTACAGATTAGACACTTTAATTAGCCAAAATGATCAAATCCTCGACCAATAGGATTCAAAAAACAAACACACAATGTGCTCTCTCCATCAGTCAACTCACAGTGAGTGGGGAACACAAAAAGATTGTAGAGCACTAGAAAACGGTTCCAAAAGTCGGTAGAGCATGGATAACTAACTTCATGGGTCAGTATCTACAGATTAGACTAGTTTTCCATATTTTAACTCTAAAAATTAAAAAAAACAAACACACAATGTGCTCTCTCCATCAGTCAACTCACAGTGAGTGGGGAACACAAAAGGTTTGTATACAACTTTCGAGCATTGCTGTAGCAAAATATATGCGTGGGCCTATTGAATTTACTTGGGGATTATTTAGTTGGACCGTTTAACTTCAAAACTAGCCTAAATGGAACACTGAAATGTCCTTCCAAATACTAATGGGATTAAAAAAACAAACACACAATGTGCTCTCTCCATCAGTCAACTCACATTGGGTGGGGGAAAACAAAAGGTTTGTAGAGCATTAGAAAACGGATGCAAAAGTTGCTAGAGCATGATGGGTTACCTTCATGGGATCGGTATCTACAGATTAGACACTTTAATTAGCCAAAATGATCAAATCCTCGACCAATAGGATTCAAAAATCAAACACACAATGTGCTCTCTCCATCAGTCAACTCACTGTGAGTGGGGAACACAAAAGGTTTGTAGAGCATTAGAAAACGGATGCAAAAGTTGGTAGAGCATGATGGGTTACCTTCATGGGATCGGTATCTACAGATTAGACACTTTAATTAGCCAAAATGATCAAATCCTCGACCAATAGGATTCAAAAAACAAACACACAATGTGCTCTCTCCATCAGTCAACTCACAGTGAGTGGGGAACACAAAAGGTTTGTAGAGCATTAGAAAACGGATGCAAAAATTGGTAGAGCAAGATGGGTTACCTTCATGGGATCGGTATCTACAGATTAGACACTTTAATTAGCCAAAATGATCAAATCCTCGACCATAAGGATTCAAAAAACAAACACACAATGTGCTCTCTCCATCAGTCAACTCACAGTGAGTGGGGAACACAAAAGGTTTGTATACAACTTTCGAGCATTGCTGTAGCAAAATATATGCGTGGGCCTATTGAATTTACTTGGGGATTATTTAGTTGGACCGTTTAACTTCAAAACTAGCCTAAATGGAACACTGAAATGTCCTTCCAAATACTAATGGGATTCAAAAAACGAAAACACACAATGTGCTCTCTCCATCAGTCAACTCACAGTGAGTGGGGGAAAACAAAAAGGTTTGTAGAGCATTAGAAAACGGATGCAAAAGTTGGTAGAGCATGATGGGTTACCTTCATGGGATCGGTATCTACAGATTAGACACTTTAATTAGCCAAAATGATCAAATCCTCGACCAATAGGATTCAAAAAACAAACACACAATGTGCTCTCTCCATCAGTCAACTCACAGTGAGTGGGGAACACAAAAAGTTTGTAGAGCATTAGAAAACGGATGCAAAAGTTGGTAGAGCATGATGGGTTACCTTCATGGGATCGGTATCTACAGATTAGACACTTTAATTAGCCAAAATGATCAAATCCTCGACCAATAGGATTCAAAAAACAAACACACAATGTGCTCTATCCATCAGTCAACTCACAGTGATTTGGGAACACAAAAGGTTTGTATACAACTTTCGAGCATTGCTGTAGCAAAATATATGCGTGGGCCTATTGAATTTACTTGGGGATTATTTAGTTGGACCGTTTAACTTCAATACTAGCCCAAATGGAACACTGAAATGTCCTTCCAAATACTAATGGGATTCAAAAAACGAAAACACACAATGTGCTCTCTCCATCAGTCAACTCACAGTGAGTGGGGGAAAACAAAAAGATTGTAGAGCATTAGAAAACGGATGCAAAAGTTGGTAAAGCATGATGGGTTACCTTCATGGGATCGGTATCTACAGATTAGACACTTTAATTAGCCAAAATGATCAAATCCTCGACAAATAGGATTCAAAAATCAAACACACAATGTGCTCTCTCCATCAGTCAACTCACTGTGAGTGGGGAACACAAAAGGTTTGTAGAGCATTATAAAACGGATGCAAAAGTTGGTAGAGCATGATGGGTTACCTTCATGGGATCAGTATCTACAGATTAGACACTTTAATTAGCCAAAATGATCAAATCCTCGACCAATAGGATTCAAAAAACAAACACACAATGTGCTCTATCCATCAGTCAACTCACAGTGATTTGGGAACACAAAAGGTTTGTATACAACTTTCGAGCATTGCTGTAGCAAAATATTTGCGTGGGCCTATTGAATTTACTTGGGGATTATTTAGTTGGACCGTTTAACTTCAATACTAGCCCAAATGGAACACTGAAATGTTCTTCCAAATACTAATGGGATTCAAAAAACGAAAACACACAATGTGCTCTCTCCATCAGTCAACTCACAGTGAGTGGGGGAAAACAAAAAGATTGTAGAGCATTAGAAAACGGATGCAAAAGTTGGTAAAGCATGATGGGTTACCTTCATGGGATCGGTATCTACAGATTAGACACTTTAATTAGCCAAAATGATCAAATCCTCGACAAATAGGATTCAAAAAATCAAACACACAATGTGCTCTCTCCATCAGTCAACTCACTGTGAGTGGGGAACACAAAAGGTTTGTAGAGCATTAGAAAACGGATGCAAAAGTTGGTAGAGCATGATGGCTTACCTTCATGGGATCAGTATCTACAGATTAGACACTTTAATTAGCCAAAATGATCAAATCCTCGACCAATAGGATTCAAAAAACAAACACACAATGTGCTCTCTCCATCAGTCAACTCACAGTGAGTGGGGAACACAAAAGGTTTGTA
This sequence comes from Rhizoglyphus robini, assembly GCA_023373905.1. Lineage (NCBI taxonomy): Eukaryota > Metazoa > Arthropoda > Arachnida > Sarcoptiformes > Acaridae > Rhizoglyphus > Rhizoglyphus robini. The sequence goes on along the minus strand of JAKIJQ010000620.1, from coordinate 974 downwards.
GAGCATTAGAAAACGGATGCAAAAGTTGGTAGAGCATGATGGGTTACCTTCATGGGATCGGTATCTACAGATTAGACACTTTAATTAGCCAAAATGATCAAATCCTCGACCAAAAGGATTCAAAAAACAAACACACAATGTGCTCTCTCCATCAGTCAACTCACAGTGAGTGGGGAACACAAAAGGTTTGTATACAACTTTCGAGCATTGCTGTAGCAAAATATATGCGTGGGCCTATTGAATTTACTTGGGGATTATTTAGTTGGACCGTTTAACTTCAAAACTAGCCTAAATGGAACACTGAAATGTCCTTCCAAATACTAATGGGATTCAAAAAACGAAAACACACAATGTGCTCTCTCCATCAGTCAACTCACAGTGGGTGGGGGAAAACAAAAAGTTTGTAGAGCATTAGAAAACGGATGCAAAAGTTGGTAGAGCATGATGGGTTACCTTCATGGGATCGGTATCTACAGATTAGACACTTTAATTAGCCAAAATGATCAAATCCTCGACCAATAGGATTCAAAAAACAAACACACAATGTGCTCTCTCCATCAGTCAACTCACAGTGAGTGGGGAACACAAAAGGTTTGTAGAGCATTAGAAAACGGATGCAAAAGTTGGTAGAGCATGATGGGTTACCTTCATGGGATCGGTATCTACAGATTAGACACTTTAATTAGCCAAAATGATCAAATCCTCGACCAATAGGATTCAAAAAACAAACACACAATGTGCTCTATCCATCAGTCAACTCCCAGTGGAGTGGGGAACACAAAAGTTATGTAGAGCATTAGAAAACGGATGCAAAAGTTGGTAGAGCATGATGGGTTACCTTCATGGGATCAGTATCTACAGATTAGACACTTTAATTAGCCAAAATGATCAAATCCTCGACCAATAGGATTCAAAAAACAAACACACAATGTGCTCTATCCATCAGTCAACTCACAGTGATTTGGGAACACAAA
>JAKIJQ010000619.1:0-19902 GCA_023373905.1 Rhizoglyphus robini | reverse complement strand
TGGGTGTTTAACCGTTTTCGCATTTATCGTGGCTTAACTTTCGCGTTTTTTTCGTGCGCCGCTTCAATTGAGTAGAACGCAGAACACTAAATATAAAGCCAAACTGAATGTTCAAAACTAGAACTTTCGATTTAGTGTTTAAACAAATTTGGTTTGTAATTGATTATTAACCATGTAATTAACATTATATTTCAGTGGTAAATGGCTACTTTGAATTCATCATAATAATGAATTTATTTAAAAATATAAATTGGATTTTGATTATTTTACAATGCGTAACTAAATAATACCACGAAAAGTAACGTCGTTTGTGAATGTGTTTGTGAATGAATGCGCTGTTTGTGTCTGGCAAAACACTTTTGTGTTAGTTGTAGTTGTGCTGCAGTGTTGTTGTCACCGCAAAAGGATTTCTCACACTTCTTTGAATCCTTTTGTGTATTTCTTTGGTTTAGTCTTTTGCAAACATATCTCAAGTCGAAATGGAACGCAAATCTGCAAAAGCTCGTGATGTACAATCTAACAAGAAGAAGAATCGAGCCAGAAGAGGTCTCGTCATCTCAACCGTAGTGTGGCCGCAGATTCGTCGCCACTGAATACTCTCGATGTCTCGATGGCCGATTCGGGTGATGGACCCTTTTCCCGACTTCCCAACGAACTGATTGAATTTATTTTTGGCACGATTGGACATGAAGGAGTTGATTTATCTTCAGGTGGTGTGCAAGAAGTGGCAGTCGGTGATCTGCTTGATCAGGGAACACCAAAAAATCTTTGTTTGTCTATAATGACGATTCTTTTATGCGAGGGCACAGACCGACCCATTTGAGAGCTTTCGCGAAAATTGCATTAAAGTCAAAATCAGTTCGACCTTCGCATTCCCAAATTGGCAAACACTTTCCAAACATTAAATCTATCTTTATGAATGTGGAATTTGTGAATTTTATTGTCACTATTTTGACTTCGTTTCCTCTAAATCAACTAACCACTTTGTCAATTTGGAATTCTGCCTGTTACTTTTATGATTTACATGTAAATTCCGGTCAAAATGTCGTAAAACTACTGACGCTCATCAATTCGTGTGTCTCACTCAAAAGACTTGACTTTCTAGCTCGAATTGATTCTCAAATATCAATTCTTGCGCCAACATTTGCTCGATTACAACAATTTTCATATTTGGGTTCTGTTTCTGTTCGCGACTTTGGTCCCAATTGCTTGCGATTTTCTCTTGTGAAATATGGCGCGAATACCAAATTTGGTGAATGGCACAACATCAACGGTCAATGGCTGACCAGCGTCACTCATCTCAAGCTATTTAATGTTGAAGAGCTCAATCGACTAATCGACTATCTCAGCAAACACGCTGTCTCATTCCCAGGCAGCCAAAACGGCACTCTTTGTAGTACTCGTAGCAGCTACTCATAGTACAAGTACTCTTTCGATCTTATAGTATGCGCTCGGAGTAGCTACTCCGAGCACCACTCGTATCATGTGCTGCAGTAATACTCCGAGTAGCAATTAAGTATATTGCAAAACGCTGGTTCTCTCCCCCCTTCTACCCCACTGCCCAATCAACTAAAATATTTATATGTTAAACAATTTATTAAGGAAATAATTTACAAGTTACAAATTAAGTTACAGGACAAAAATACTGATGAATAAAAAATAAAGCCTAAGTCGAGCGAAAACGTTTGAGAGGTCCTTGATCGCAATAGTCTTTAAAGTTGGAATTACGGAGTTTTTCGTTTTCCTTCTTCAGTCGTGCAATTTCCCGCATAAGTCGTTCCACCAATTCGTTTTTCCCTTCAAAGATTACGTCAATCAGGGTTTTCACCAACTTCTCATTTTGGCGTGTTTCTATAAACATATCTTGAAAATATCGGTCGGATCGCTGTTCTTGTGGTAGTTGATTATTCCCGTTGAAATCGTCGGAGTCTGCCTCTCGGTATCGTTTACTTGAGCCAGTGGTCTGAGGCATTTCAAGTTGAGCAGGTTTCTCGTCGAAAGTGCTGTCCGAGGTCGCCACTCGGTGCTGGTCACTCGAGCCCGTGTTTTGGGACATTTCAAACTCGATAGGCAGTCAAAAAGGAAAAAATCTAGACGAAATAATAAAAAGAATTAACATAATATACGTAAACGTTGAAAAAATTACCACACTGCGAAATTAAGGTCAGATTGTGTGTATAAACTTGAGAAGCAACTTGGAAAATTAGGCGTGAATAGAGTGTACTAGAAAAAAAATAATCACAATACTAGAATGGTACAATAAGATACGTACGAGTTCTACACATTGACTGGATAAAAAGCAGACTGAGCGCAAACAAGGCAGACTCAGAGCCAACAGAGGTAGCTACCTAGATAACAAAAAAGAATTAAAATCCGTAAAGGAACATTGAACACATACCAGAAACTAAGACCCAGTGGTGAATGACAAGAGAACGACAGGAAACCAAAGGACAAAACCTGTTGAAGTTCGACAAGGCGCGAGACGAGACATGTGTTCGCAAAGATGACAAGAGAGAAAGTGAAGTGGACGTGCCGCTCTCGGCCGCATGCCGAAGACGACGACGACCGTTGTGTGTGGTTGGTGGTGGTTGGGCGAGCAGAGGCAAAGCCGTTGCTGCAATGATGCAATGTGGTGTGCCACTACTACAACCTAAAGCACAGCACAGTGCGGCCCGCTGATCAGTGATCACACACATACACAGCGAAGACGCGCGCGCGCTTCTGAAGAACACTCACAGAAGACGTTACGCGGTAGGAGTTTGAAATCGATGAAATGAGACTTGGTGTCCCGACTAGTCTCAGTCAACTTTTTTCGAATTAATTCTGATCTAGACTGTCCGACTCGATCAGTTTTAGCAATTAATTCAGTGGAGATGCCTGTTTGACATTGGCAGGCAGGAATCCAATAGAATCTAGCACGAGCTTATTTTGGGATATTTTTTGTCTGCTCTGTTAACAAGTTTCAATTTCAAATGTTATTTTTAATCATTCCACTTTGTTTACCAATCCAGTCGATGGGAACATCACTGACAATGTATTGTAAAAATTAATAAGGAGCGAAAAATAAGCCAAGTCAGGATACTCGGAGTAGGAAAATATCTACTCAAGTAGATGCTACGAGTATGTTTTGGCATTAGCAGTACGTATTGGAGTATGTACTCGGAGTAGAGGGACATGCTCGTAGTAGCATTAGGAGTTGCTACTTCTAGCATGGTTTGCTACTCCGAGTATGTATTAGGAGTGCCCTTGTAGTGGCGCTCGAGTGCTTTTTAGGCTGCTTGGGTTGCAAATGTTACGTCTTCAATCATATCATCCAGGTTTGTTTCGAATTGTAAGTTGTACTTTTATGTTTGTTTAATAACAGAAATTAATATTTTCCTTTTTAGACTCCCAAGACTCGAATGACTCCTCAAATGGTTGATCATCTTGCCAGACTGAAACACTTGACCGAATTTGGCCTGAACTGGATCTCCTTTGAGTTGTCTCAGCTGGAAGAGGCTCGTCGCAATTTGAGATTGGCTCAACTTGTCTCCCTGCAAACATGTACTCTCTCGATCAGATCATTAATCTATTCGACTGATTTCGAATCGGACAAGACAGAAAATGATCTATTCTCATCTATACTCTCCACCATTTTGCCCAACGTTCGCCGCTTGAAAATTACTATTGATAATCGTACAATTGGACGTATTCCGTTTCGCGATCGCAATCTACATAATCTTCAAGGTGTCGAGTCTTATTTGGATCGTTTCACTGAACTGCAAACACATACTTTCAAAACAATTAGAGGTTCTAAGTAATTTTAATATAATATCATTGAATTATTAAAACCATCAATTTAATATCCTTTGGGAACACATATTAGATTAGTTCACAACATTTGTCACACATTAACACTTGATCGCTTGCTATCTTTAATAGTTGTCATTAAAATTTACTAAAAGTAACTTGTGTTTTGTGTCCAGTTGTAAAAGGCTTTCTTTCGATTCTTTGAATTTCCTGTGGAGCTATCGTTTTATCTCTTTGAAAGCCTCGATCTAACAAGTTGTAATTGTAAGTCAAATTGCACGAAACTGTGCGGAGTGCAATCTCATAAGAAAACATCGAGTCTGAAACTATTTGATTTGGACGATTGTTCTGTGCACTATGAACAATTGTTAAGCGTTGATGAATGGATTGTATCACTTTCTAGAGAATGTGAATTTGCTCAAACTTAAGTCACCTGCAATTGACGAGCATTTGGTTAATCTAGATTATTTCAACTGTGCTCGAGTTAATCATTTTGTTCAGTTGTTCTGAATTTGACATTCTGCACTGTTCTTGGCATAATAATGCTGTTTGACAAAATCAACTAACCTGTTTTCGTTTATTTAAATATTGTTATCAAATTTGTTATACGATTTTAAAAAAATATGAATCCGAATTATTAAATCGAATATTCGAAGAAATCAACTCGTTGTGCTCCTTGAAATGGTTTGATTTTTTCCCTATTCGTCAATCAATCGACTTCAGAAAAACTTACATCCATGACCAATAAGTTTGTCCATTTGTGATTGGTTTGTGAAAGTGGCTATTGAGTCTACTTTAACTCAGCACAATAAATCGTTATATCTGTGGTAAATTGCTACTTTGAATTCATTCATATCAAATGACTGCAAACTTTTGAATGGATGCGGTTTGCATGGTTTGAATGACAACTGCATTAAATGAAATGAAAGGATTGATTCAATTCAAAACAATTGGACAAAAAATATTAGTAATTTTAATATAAATTTGAATTGATACTTTCGGTATGGTACAACATGGAAAGTCACACATTTACAAAAAAAAGAGTCAAAGTCTGGTTTAGGACAGAAAAGATTTATTATTATTCAATATACATCAGAAATGGGGAATTACATTTGTGTATTTACTGATTAAAGATTCGTTGGTGATGTACTGAAGATGGTAATGTCCATGTACTACTCGTCATCTTAGTCCACCAAACGATCGATCGGATCAGTCAAACTGAAATCGTGTGAACGCAGATTGACGAATAGGTTCACATGTGGTTCGAGTAAATTTTCAAGCAGTGGATAATCGCGGCTTTTGACGGTCAAATTTTCCACATTGGGGGAAATTGTCAAAAGAATTCGACAAATTCGGTGAACATTTGGTGGCAAAGTACGATGATGCTGTTGACCAGTGACAAACTTAAAATTCATCAACGAAAAGGTTCGAATGTTGTACAGTGACACCAGATTGGCGACATCAAGAGAGGCCATGTCAATGCGAATGAGCTCAATTCGTAACTCAGTCAAATGAGTCAATCGAGACAAGTGTTCGAGCATGTCGTTGGTGAGCTAGGAAAATGATCAATTAATGGACTGATACACATTGAAGCACACAAACACTTACCGCACAAAAACTATCAAAACGCAACATTCGCAATGAGGTAAAGTGTTGGGAAATGAATGGTAATATATTATAATTAAATGAATATAATGTTAAACGCTTGAGACTTGAAACAAATGGCCCATAGTATCGATTCAAATCGATTAGCTCGTTAAGGGTCACACTAGGGCCAAACAAGCTCAAACTAGTGATTCCATCTGCCAAATTTGGCGAGCCCATTTGGAGAAATTCTTCGATAGTACAACCAGAGGTGTTCTAGTCGAGCAAATATTGGTGCTAATTGTGCGGCCATTTTAAATTTGAACATATCTAATTTTTTCAAATTGATCAAATCGTTGATTGGTGTCCAAAGATCGATGCAAAATCCAAGACGCAAAGATAGAGTGTTTAAAGTCGATGACCACTGGCGGAGCATTGAGCCAAATTCAGGAGAGGAATACCCAAAATCTCCATTCATAAAGAATTGCTCAATGTGGGGGAATAGTTTTGCCAGAAGAGCGCACAATTTGCCAGACAAGTTAAATCCAGTGCGTGGATTGAATGTCACCCGAAGAAAAACAAAATTTATGTTCCATTTGACGTGTCCATTGAATTGTTTCGACATTTCCAAAAGAGTGTCTTTGTATGACGAACGCTGCATGATGACCAATCCCTTCTAGTCCCTCAAAATGTCCTCAACCACCACCTTCAATTTCTTGTTGACCAATCTAAGTCGAATCAAGTGGTGTGCTTGCACTCGTCCTAAAATAGCTCGCATCATTTCAATGGGCAGTTTGCTGATGGCACCTTGTGACTGTCCACCTAGATCGAGCTGAGCCAAGGCCTCCACAAGTGGCAGATTCAATTTGAGAGCATGCGAATCCATTTTGTTGTCACTTTGTCTGTAATCAAAATAGTCATACATAGATGAACATCACTTTGGTTCACTTACCAACAGATTTGAGGTGAAATCAAAAAGTTTGGTCAAGAAGCAAAAGGAAAATAGAGAACGACACAAAGCAGCAGTGATCAACACAAATGAGCCAGCCAAACAACAGACTCACATTGCACACGGAGAGCAGTTCACATACAACGTGTCGCGCTCAAAGTAGTGAAAATCCAATTGACTTGAGACTCTAATTGAAGCTCCTTTTATCATCAATAACACACATTCTTGACGAGCAAATCTAATTTGGATCAACACAACAATGTTGTGGTTAATGAAATGTTTGCCAACAAACAAACAAACACTGTAACGGCGGTTTGAACTCAACGTTTCCCTCAAAATTTGAGGCTAAAAAATTTAAAAAAGAAACACAAATCCAAACAAACTTTTATTAAAAGAAATTACAAATCAGTAGAAACGTTCAAATCGTGTGAACGCAAATTGACAAATAAATTCAAATGGGGCTGCATCAGATTTCCAAGCTCTGGATATTTGTCACTTTGAAGATTCAATTTTGACATACGGAAAAATCTCAGCCAGAATTTTGGGCAAACTGGTGGCAGTCAAAATTTGGTGACAAAGAATACAGTAAATTATGGTAATTATAGCGCCCAATCTTGAAAAACATAAAATCCGCCAGCGAAACAGTTCGAATCTTGTAGAGTGCAATTGGATCGTTGAAGTCGACATCAACGTTGATGTGTTCAAATCGTATTTCTTCCAAATGACGCAATTGAGCCAAATTTTCGAGAATTTCAGTGTTGAGCTGAACAATGAAACAAAGAATTAGTTTACATGTTTAACATTTGCCTCACAATATAGTCCATAGATGCACAACATACTCAACGATGAGAAATGTTTGCAAACATATGACAATTCATCCAGATCATCTATATCTAAAGTGAAACGTTCGAGACTCGAAACAGATTGAGGATTGAGCCCAAACCATTTAGTCAACTCTGCAACAGTCACACTAGTAGTTAAAGAATGGGTTTTATACAGCCCTAAACTACAAAACCCATCACCCAAATGCGGTACAATTTCGGTAATAGACGGAAAATCTCCACCCGAAAGATGTTCAAGTCTACCCAAAGTTGGGGCCAATTGTTTCGCTTTACCTGCGGGAAATTTCTCTAAATCAAGTCGCTTTAGACTGGTCAATTGATTGATTCGAACACAAAAGTCATCAAGACTTGTGCCCGGGTTCACTCGCAGGGAAAGTGTACTCAAACTTGGTGACCACTTTTGAAGCATTTCGTTAAAGTCAGCAGTAGAATAGAGAAATGCACTTCTGTTGCAAGTCTGTTGGGAAATGCACTAACTCTTGGAAAGAGAAAAGTCAATTGAACTTGCAAATAAAAAGTAAAATCAAAGTTCAAACAGAAATGATTTATTCAGAAATATTCAAAGATTAGTAATGTAGGCCAATCGATTCGTCGATTGTTAGTCCATCAAACGATCTATCGCATCGTGCAAACTTAAATCGTGTGAACACAAATTGGCGAAAAGGTTCATGTGTGATTCGAGTGAATTTACAAGCACTGAATAACGATTGCTTTTGATGGTCAATTTGTTCACATTCGGAAAAAATTCGACAAAGGTGTTAGAGGCCAAAATTTAGTGGCAGAGAATCACGGTACACGAGTCTGCCAGTGACAAAAGTAAAATTCACCAAAGATAATGTTCGAATGCTGTGCAGTGATCGAAGATTGGTGATATCAAGGTTGACCAAGTTGGAGTTCTAAGACTCGAAGCTGTGTTTGAGCAATTTAAGCAAAATGTTTCATTGTTGGCATTGATTTATTTATAAATGTTTACATGTTCACATTGACAGTAAAGTGTGAGTAATAAGATTAGTTTCAGTACTAAAAAGATTTATTCAACAAAAATATAAATGTAATGGATAATTAAATCTGTGCAGACAATCAATTCATCAAACATAGTCCATCAAACTATCATTCGGATCGCCAAACTGAAATCGTATGAACGCAATTTAGTGAAAAGGTTCACGTGTGGTTCAAGTGAATCTTCAAGCATTTTATAGAAATAACTTTTGATGGCCAATTTGTTCACATTGGGAAAAATTGTGGACAGAATTCTGGCAAAGTGGTGGGCATCGTAATTTCTTTGCACAAAAACAAAATTGATCAAAGATAATATTCGAATGTTGGGCAGTGGCCGAAGATTGGTGAAATCAAAGCTGGCCAGGTCAATTACAACAGAATCAAATCGTAATTCGGTGAGATGTGTCAATCGAGCCAAGTTTAATGGTGTCGGTGGTGAACTACATGAGGAATGAATGAAATAAATGAACTTATACTCATTAAAAACAGAACTTACCTTGCATTCAGATTGATTATCAGTAGTAAAATCCATTCGTAGAATTCTTAACGATGAAAAATGTTTGCAAATAAACGGAAATACTTGAGGATCCGTTGTAACTAAACTAAAACGCTCAAGATTCGAAACAAATTGAGCATTCACATTGCCCCAGTTGGTGATCGCTTCAATGAACAAACTCGGGCGACGGAGTCCCAAGCTAGAACATCTTGTTCCCAACAATGGCACAATTTTGGCAATCGATTCATTGCCGTGGAAAGAAAAATGTCCAAGTCGAGCAAATGTAGGTGCGTACCAACATGCCAATTGATTAACAATTTCACGATTAAATGTTTCCAAATTAAGTTGTTGAAGATTGGGCAAATTGTTGATTTGAGCATTGAAATTGTAGATACTAGGCAAAGACAGAGTAATTAAAGTTGAAGACCACTTTTGGAGCATCGAGATAAATTCAGAAGAAGAATACAAAAAATCCACTTTAGTGAAGAATTGTTCAATTTTTGGAAACAATTTCGCCAGAATTGGGCACAAATTTGCAGAAAAGATAATTTTACGATCGAGTTGATACGATTTCAATTGAATGAAGACAAAATCGTGGTTCAGTTTGAGGTAACCATTGAATCGATTAGACAATGTACCAATGGTATTATTATATTATTCAATGTCACCAATAGAAGCCAAAATCAAATGCATAAAAATGTTCAAGACGAGCCAAGGTTGGTTCCAATGGTACAAAAGATTTATTCAACAAAAAATGCAAAAATCAGCAATGGATATAGATTAGATTTGTATTAGACAATCTATTCATCATCGTAGTAGTCCATTGGATCGTCCTAACTAAAATCGTATGAACATAAACTGGAGATTATAAATAAATAAACATAAATTAATATTCTTAGTATCACACACACCCAATTGGATGCATATTGTCGGAAACAAGCCTCAACAGATTTACCTCATTAAAGAATCAAAGTTTGATTTAGAACACAAAAGATTTTATTATTTAATTTATTATTCAATATACATCAGTAATGGAGAATTGTATTTGTGTAGACAATCATTGATTGGTTGGTGATGTACTGAAGATGACCTAGACAAGTCTTCATCTTAGTCTACCAAACGAACGATCGGGTCAGTCAAACTGAAATCGTGTGAACGCAGATTAACGAATAGGTTCACATGTGGTTCGAGTACATTTTCAAACATCGGATAATGGTGGCTTTTGACGGTCAAATTTTTCACATTCGGGAACATTGTTGAAAGAACGCGACTAAATTGGTGAACATCGAAATTTGGTGGCAATGTACGATCATGCTGCCAAGAGCGACAAGTGACAAAGTAAAAATCCACTAAAGTAAAGGTTCGAATGTTGTCCAGTGGCACCAGATTGGCGATATCTAGAGTGGCCATTTCAAAATGAATGAAATCAATTCGTAACTCAGTCAAATGAGTCAATCGAGCCAAGTGTTGGATCATGTCGGTGGTGAGCTAGAAATGAACAATTAACAGTTCACTCATGAGTCATGAACATTGTAACACAAGCACAACACTTACCTTGCAAGCACAATCAAAACGCAACATATTCAATGAGGAAAAGTGCTGACAAATGAATGGTAATACATCAGGATCCGGAAAATGTAAACTTAAACGCTCGAGTCTAGAAACAAATGAGTCATAGAGACGATTCAATTTGGTTAAATTCACAATTGTCACACATATAGAGCCAAACATTCCCAAACTAGTGATTCCAGCTTCCAAATTTGGCGAACTCATAATAACATTTTCAGTAGTACAACCAGAAAAATGTTCTAGTCGAGCAAGTGTTGGACCTAATTGTGCGGTCATTTCAAGTGAAAGTACGGACATGTCAAATCTCTTCAAATTGACCAAATCGTTGATTGGTGCACAAAGATCGGTGAAATGTCCTCCAACGAAGAGTCCAGGACGCAAAGATAGAGTGTTCAAGGTTGAAGACCACTGGCGGAGCATTGAGGCAAATTCAGGGGAGGAATACGAAAAATATCTATCGATAAAGAATTGCTCAATGTTGGGAAATAGTTTTTCCACAAGAGTGCACAGTTTGCTAAACAAGTGAAATCGAGTGGATGGATAGAATGGCAGTCGAATAAAAACAAAATCTCTGTTCCATTTGACGTATCCATTGAATCGTTTCGACATTTTCAAAAGAGTATCGATATTGTATGACGTAAGTTGCATGATGACCAGTCCCTTCTTGTCCTTCAAAATGTCCTCAATCACCACCTTCAATTTCTTGTTGACCAATCTAAGTCGAATCAAGTGGTGTGCTTGCACTCGTCCCAAAATAGCTCGCAACATTTCATTGGGCAGTTTGCTGATGGCACCTTGTGACTGTCCACCGAGATCGAGTTGAGCCAAGGCCTCCACAAGTGGCTCATTCGACTTGAGAGCACGCGAATTCATTTTGTTGTGCGTTGGTCTGTAATCAAAATGGTCATACATAGATAAACACGAATTTGGTATACTTACCAACAGATTTGCGATTTGAAATCAAAAAGTTTGGTCAAGAAGAGGCAAAGGAACACAAAGCAGCAGCATCAAACACAAATGAGCCAGCCAAACAACAGACAAATGTGAGCGTTCAACGTTCAGCGTTAGTGCTCGAAGACTATTTCTACTCATTGGTTCTACAAATGTACAAAAAACCATTTCTAAAGTGAATGATAAAAAATCTAGTGCAATCACAGAAATTTACAGATATCAAAATTCGATTCAGAACAAAAAATATTCATTCTTCAATTTTACAATACAATCTATACCAATGACTCGCAATGAGCAGTAATGGACAATTAGATTTGCGTAGACACTCATTCGTAAATTGAATGATCGCAAAATTGAAATAAACATTTTATTGAGATTGAACAAATTTCCAATTTGTGACATTTGCAAAAACGAAAAATGTTTACAAATGAATGCCAATACTTTCAACATTCATTGTGAACAAGCTAAAACATTTGTGAGACTAGAAACAATTCTGTTGTGGAATACCAAAATGCCTCATAGACAAAGAATTGCTCAATGCGGGAAAATAGTTTTGCGTGAAGAGTGCATAGTTTGAAAGACAGAAAGTAAATTTGATCGCTGTGATTTCAATGACTTTGAAATGGTCAAAAATGAAAAGGTTTCTATTCGTTTCTGTACTCGTCTTCATTTTGCCCAAACACTTGAACATTGCTTTTCTGATAAATGCAATTATATGCAACTGTGGAATGTCGAGTCTTATTTGAATCGCATACGAAATTGTAAATATTATTTGAAATTCAATGATTTATACGAATTTTAGCATAATAATAATGATATATGTCGTTAACATCTTTTGTGAGCACATATTGATCACACGTTATATTCGATATTTGTCATGAAAATTCGTTAAAAGTAATTCAGCATTGTCGTAAATGTGGCTCTTGGCTTTCCTTTTTGCAGAAAGAAGGTTATTAGTCTGTTTCTGGTTGTGTCAAATCAAATTTGATTTTCTTATTAATTTGGTTTCGCCAATAATCAAATCGACAAAACGAAATTTTGTGTCAAGTTCTGAGTTTTTAGAAGGTAGGGTACGTCATCTATGGAATTGATGAGTGTCCTGCTGTCAATGCACGTGTCTTTCTTTTGTAGTACAAATGGTTGTTTTCTCTCTCTGCTGTTCCATAATGTTCCGATCAATCAATCATCGTAATTGTACAAGTCATCGTACACTTACTTTTATCGAAATGTCAAACAAACTAACAAAACAAGCCATTTATTAAATACAATACAATGTATGTATGTAGTACAATTATGATTATACCAAATAGTGAGATGTATTATCAACAAATTGAATGTGTGGTCTGTGTGGAGAATGTTGTGGGAATCCACAGTGGGATGGAGTGGTGTAATGTGCTGATGAGTTAGTTAGTGTCGGAGTCACCAGAGTCGGTTGAGTTGTGATCAGATTGGTGAGTTGTGGTGTTCCTTCATGAAATAGTCATGAGGGTCGCGATTGTCCTCAATTCCGAGTTGACGCTGTTTGGTCTGGGTTGCTGGCAGACGGAAATGTTTAATGCGGATGTGTCTGATTATATTGCTCTGATCTGTTGAAGCATAGTCACATCGGTTCCATGTACATTTGTAAGGTTTGACTTTTTGGTGAATTCGTTGGTGACTTTTGAAATGACCTTTATGGTTGAATGACTTACCACAGTTGTTGAATTGACAGGTGTAGATGGTTAACTTGGGGTGGACTGATTGCTGATGATTCTTTATTTCAGATCGAAGTGTGGCTACTCGATCATAGTGACAACCATCATAGCCACACTTGAATTGACCTTCGTAGTGATAGTGATGGAGATGCTGATACAAACGATTATGAGTTTTGAATGTCTTGTTGCAATGAGGACATGGCCAAGTGGAGATGTTCGAATGATTGTGTTGAACATGTGGACCTAGTTCATTCCTAAAAAATAAATCAATTAAACCAACTCAACACCACCACACCACACTCACCATTGCTCAAATCGATCGTTGCATCCAACAGCCAAACATCGATGAGGAGATATGTGATGTTTAACTCGCAAGTGATCGTGCAACTCGACAGTGCTTGCAACCTCATCCTCACAACCATCCTCAGTGCACTTCAACTTGATAGTCTCAATCTTGTAATGTCCACTTTGATCTTCCTCACCCAACTCGGTTTCATTGTCATCGTCTTCAATTTGTTCGACGCCTTTTTCTCCTTCTCCACTCGAGTCGATTCCATTTTGGTCGTCGCTTTCACTTAAATCAACTCTTGATCCAGAGCTCAAATACTCGGCGTTCTCTCGGCGATCCAAAGAAGCAGACACTCGAGTTCGCTTCGAGCTCGTCATCGTACCAGGAGAGGACACTTCGTCGCTAGTCAAACTATTCTCGAATGAAGAATTTTCGGTAACTTGTGATTTGCCTGTGCGTCTTCGTTTGCGAGTTTTGGAATGTTTCGAAGTTGGCGATTGATTCTGGCCATCATTGGCTGGCTCGCTTGGCCCATGATCACCTTTGCCCACTTGTTGGTCATTCATAGAACCTTGATTCGTTCCATTTGACTCCTCGTGCAAATCATCGTTTCGGTTGTCTTTGAGTTCCTCTCCAACATCAAGTGCCACTTGAACTTCAACATTCTCATCGTCACTTGTTTCTTCTTCCTTTTTGACTTGAGTCCAAAGTTGAACAGACTGTCCGTTATCTGGATCCAATTGCCAAGTCTCAACGAATTCTTCCTTCAATTCTTGCTTCACAATGAAATCGTCACAATTGCAGTCACTATCCGAGTCCGAGTCTGTGATGTATTGTGCATCTTCTCCCATCTTGACTCGTTTACACATTTGGACTGACTGTTGACTGTTTGATGCATCTAGACAATGCACAGAAATGCACTAAATTATGTCAACATTCAACAACAACTACAATTGCTTACCTTCAGTCTTGATGTTCGTGTCAATGATTGAACTTGATGTAGGTACGTCCTTGCTGCTGTAGACTGCAGAAGGAATTGGTTCGACAGTTGAGAGATAGTTCACTTGTTCGTTGTCAGTAGTCGATGAGTTTATATCGTTGACAGTTGAAGGAAGAGGGAAATTTGTGTCAAGACTATTAACATGTTCTTCTGTACGAAATTCATTTCCTCCTAGATTGTTCACAGAATTTTCAACTGTATCGTTATCACCAACTTCTGATGAGACCAAATCGCGTGTCTGATTCTGGTTGTTTACAGTGACACCCTCTAGAATGTGACGAATACGATTAGGCAAATCACTCAAATCGCGTTGATCGTCCCACTGTGCCATCAGATTGTTGATTTGATCGAGAGCAGACTGAGCACACTTCAATTTGTTGACCTCTTCCTTCAATGAACTAAATCGTCTGTCGATTAGTGACTCAACCTCACGCTTCAGGTCTGTCTGGTTCGAGTCAATTAGACTTTCGAGTCGAATCACAGATGCAACGAACTCGTTTTCCTTTGACATTGTGAGGCGAGATGAGACAAATGACGAGTAGAACAAACAGAAAGAAAGGAGAAATGACAGATAGAGGATATACAAATAACTGCTCGGTCTGACAGCGTGCACATTGAGGACAACCACAGCGAAATACACACACAAAACAGCCAATTCACTCACATGCACAATCACGTTCACAAACGACGTAACTTTTATAAATTATTTGATTTTACTGTATTATAATAATACTATTATTATGCAAATACTGCACAGTATCCTCGATAGTGTCGATGACGTGTAGTAATCGAGTTTTAAATTGAAGAAATTGAGCATAACGTTCATGTGCAAATGCAAAAAAACCTTGGGCAAATTGCGGCAAAGTTAATTTGAAATAGACAAATCAATACATAATCAAAAGTTGATTTATAACCAAAAATGATTATGATGGGAAATATAAGCATTTGAAATTCGAACATTTATTGAACGACAAATTATTAATTTAAAATTCAATTGACATTTATAAATCCGTGGGTTTGCATGACATTAAAAGAATGTGTTTGAAGTTTGGTGAAAAGTGACAAACTAGACTCGAAGTCATGTAGTGTGTCATAGGGAACATAATCGACAGTAATGTTGAGGTGTTGGACATTGGGCAAAATAGTTGAAAGGGCAGATGCGAATAGAACACTTTCTTCTTCATTGTTCATTTCGAAATCAGTGAAATAGATCAATTGATCTATTGACAAAGCACAGGTTCGCAGTGAGACAAGTTGGGCCAATTGCAAATCGCGACGAGCCCGGTCCAGTTGAGGCAACTCAAAGACAATTCGGCTCATGTCAATTTCGGTCAAGTGCTTCAGTTTGGCAAGTTGACCAATCATTTGCGGAGTCATTCGAATGTGAGAACGCTGTGAGGAAATAGGAAAAACATTTATTTCAAAATGTTAAACAAACAAATCAATATTGAACGTACCCAATCCAATCCCAATGCCACTGCATAAAGACGCAACACTTTCAACGAGACAGCATGCACGATAAGACTGTCAATGTGTTGATTATGCATTTGAACATTCTTCAGTTCGAGGTGAGTCACATTGGCCAGCCATTGAGCGTTGTTGGAGTGCCATTGAGAAAAGTTGATATTTTCAAAGAAACCATTCAGCGAAACACGTGAACAATTCGGGCCAAAGAGATCAACAAGTGAAAACTCATAACTGGAATATGAAAATTGCTCCAAACGAGCCAATGTTAGGCCAAGAAGCGAAATTTGATCATTCAAAGAAGATCCAATGTCAAGTCGTTTAAGTGAGACGAATGAACTGATCAGTGTCAGCAGTTTGACTATAGATTGACTTGAAGAATCGTAGTTGAAAGTAATTGACAAAGTGGTGAGTTTGTCCCGATGCAATTGAGAGAGAACAGGAAGAAAATCACTCAGTGAGAATTGAATTGGACAAGACACATCCAAAAGGACAGATTCAATGCTGGGGAAAAGTTTGTTGAATTGTGTTGGCAAATGTTTGACAGAATTGAACTTGATTTTCGTGAAAATGCTCAAATCGATCAGTCCGAATGATTTTTTCGCAATATAATCGCCTTGTTTATAATCAATGAGGTTAAGATAAAAAGTCAAATACAAAGACTTGTTCTTTTGGCTAATCAAAAAGATCACCGCGTGCCATTTCTTGCACACCACCTTCAGATGAATCAGTTCGTGTATGTCCAAACGTGCCAGAATAGACTGTACTAGTTCGTTGGGAAGTCGGGAAAATGATTCGGAAATCGAGACATCGTGAACATTCGGTGTTGACGAAACAGTGGCCACACTACGGTTAAGATGACGAGACCTCTTCTCGGCTCGATTCTTCTTCTTTCGAGATTGCGCTGCGCGAGATTTCTGTGATTTTCGTGTCATTTTGATTCGAGACCAGACCAAACGAGTGATACACAAGAAAGGATTCAAAGAAATGCGAAAAGTCCTTTTGCGACGACAACGACTCAGCTACAGCCAACACAAAAGTGCCTTTGACAAAATAGCTTTGCCGACAGTGAGTGAGGTTACACTGGCAAGTTCACAAACGGCGTTACTTTGTTTTGAATTATCCTTTGGAATTGTCTGGACATTTATGTCCCTTCGACTATCAACGATACCAATCTCAACTAACAAGTGAACCGAGATACTTGTGAACCAATTGTACATACGAACATCAAGACTGGAGGTAAGCAATTGTAGTTGTTGTTGAATGTTCCCTTGTATGGTACCTATTAAGATACCGACATACAGATACGTGAAACTGCTTGAACTGCATTAATTGATCCTTTAATTCTGAAGACCTTGTATACTACCTATTAAGATACCGACATACAGATACGTGAAACTGCTTGGACTGCATTAATTGATCCTTTAATTCTGAAGACCTAGTATACCACCTATTAAGATACCGACATACAGATACGTGAAACTGCTTGAACTGCATTAATTGATCCTTTAATTCTGAAGACCTAGTATACTACCTATTAAGATACCGACATACAGATACGTGAAACTGCTTGAACTGCATTAATTGATCCTTTAATTCTGAAGACCTAGTATACCACCTATTAAGATACCGACATACAGATACGTGAAACTGCTTGAACTGCATTAATTGATCCTTTAATTCTGAAGACCTAGTATACCACCTATTAAGATACCGACATACAGATACGTGAAACTGCTTGAACTGCATTAATTGATCCTTTAATTCTGAAGACCTTGTATACTACCTATTAAGATACCGACATACAGATACGTGAAACTGCTTGAACTGCATTAATTGATCCTTTAATTCTGAAGACCTAGTATACTACCTATTAAGATACCGACATACAGATACGTGAAACTGCTTGAACTGCATTAATTCATCCTTTAATTCTGAAGACCTTCTATACTACCTATTAAGATACCGACATACAGATACGTGAAACTGCTTGAACTGCATTAATTGATCCTTTAATTCTGAAGACCTAGTATACTACCTATTAATATACCGACATACAGATACGTGAAACTGCTTGAACTGCATTAATTGATCCTTTAATTCTGAAGACCTTCTATACTACCTATTAAGATACCGACATACAGATACGTGAAACTGCTTGAACTGCATTAATTCATCCTTTAATTCTGAAGACCTTCTATACTACCTATTAAGATACCGACATACAGATACGTGAAACTGCTTGAACTGCATTAATTCATCCTTTAATTCTGAAGACCTTCTATACTACCTATTAAGATACCGACATACAGATACGTGAAACTGCTTGAACTGCATTAATTCATCCTTTAATTTGGCATTGGCAAAACTGCTGCAGTCGGTTGACTCGTTATATTTTGGTTCAAACAAAGATTGATCAGATCTGAACTAAAAGTTTATTTATAATAAGAAAGATATTAATATAATAAAAGGTTATATCGAGAAAAGAGAGAATCAAAAAAGTTTTGCGCATTACGTAGAAACAAGATAATTAGCCAAGTCAATAAGGAGGTTGTATTTAAGTTTGAGCTGCTTCCACTGAATGATTCGAGTCAAATAACGTTGATACAACTCACTGTCCTGTTGTACAAACAGTTTGATCATTGTCAGATCGGACATGTCAACTGGTCCCACTCTTGGCACCAGATTGAAGGCTTCAATCAGTTCAACACTTTCCACCCCAAAAGTGCGTTCATAGATTGAGAGAGCGTGCTCGTTACAGTGCCACCACTTGTCCAGTCGACCAATGTTGAGATAGCACGTTCCAAGAATGCCTCGAAGATTGTAAAGTATTTCTGAATCGCGATGAAGTAGCGCTTCAATTTGTTCATAGATCTTGAGCAGTTTCGAAAGTGCATTTTTGGTTCGATTGGTAGAGTTGGAGAAACTCAATTTGTAAATGACCATACGAAAGATAGCGTCGTTTCAGCTCAGCATTGGTCATGGTCAGTCGACAGGCGGTGCAACGGAACACTTCTGACTTGGATCGATGCTTGGAGGAGTGTTCCATCAAGTGGCCACAGTCACTACAGCCCAGGCCTAAATAGTATGCCACATTCTCATCGGGGGCGCGAGCGTACGTTCTATATGAACAGGCTATCAAGATGAATTTTTCGTGTTCTGTCAGTAAGATGATTGGCTTAATTGGTTCAACCTCGATAATACATCAATTCAAATTCTGATTCAGTTACAGACAAGCTATCATAATTATTTTTTCAATTAAAAGAATAATAATTATAAAAATACAGCGAAATAACAAGTAACGATTAAAATGTACATAAATAAATTTATTTTTAGTTTGCTTTTGTTCGGTGAAACAAGTTGAGCCAATTGCAAATCGCGACGAGCCCGGTCCAGTTGAGACAACTCAAAGACAATTCCGCTCATGTCAATTTCGGTCAAGTGCTTCAGTTTGGCAAGTTGACCAATCATTTGAGGAGTCATTCGAATTGGAGAACGCTGTGAGGAAATAGGAAAAAATTATTTCAAAATGTTAAACAAAGAAATCAAAATTGAACGTACCCAATCCAATCCCACTCCAACTGCATAAAGACGCAACAATTTCAACGAGACAGCATGCACGATAAGACTGTCAATGTGTCGATTATGCATTTGAACATTCTTCAGTTCGAGGTGAGTCACATTGACCAGCCATTGAGCGTTGTTGGAGTGCCATTGAGAAAAGTTGATATTTTCAAAGAAACCATTCAGCGAAACACGTGAACAATTCGGGCCAAAGAGATCAACAAGTGAAGTAACTGGAATATGAAAATTGCTCCAAACGAGCCAATGTTGGGCCAAGAAGCGAAATTTGATCATTCAAGGAAGATCCAATGTCAATTCGTTTAAGTGAGACGAATGAATTGATCAGTGTCAGTAGTTTGACTATAGATTGACTTAAAGGATCGTTGTTAAAAGTAATTGACAAAGTGATGAGTTTGTCCCTATGCAATTGAGAGAGAACAGGAAGAAAATCACTGACTAGTGAGTGAGAATTGAATTGGACAAGACACATCCAAAAGGAAAGATTCAATGTTGGGGAAAAGTTTGTTGAATTGTGTTGGCAAATGTTTGACCGAATTGAACTTAATTTTCGTGAAAATGCTCAAATCTATGCTCAAATGCTAATTTATATTACTAAATTTGTTGACCAACTACTTTGCTCACTCAAACACTCACCATTTCTATTAAACATGTATAAATGACATACCGAGTCCTAATTTATATTACTAAATTT
>JAKIJQ010000618.1:0-19907 GCA_023373905.1 Rhizoglyphus robini | reverse complement strand
AATGCTGAAAAAGAAACACAGCCTTAAGGGGGGCAAATTGTTTATGTTCAAGCTGATTAAACATTAATTTTCGATAAAAAACTCAAATTATTTATTGGGGTTTCCGGTTACTCGAAGATAACACCTTGAATATGCCTAAATCTTTGCAGTTAGGTTAATGTGACAATGCTGAACAAGATACACAGCCTTAAGGGGGCAATCCTCGTATGTACAAGCCTTATAAACATTAATTTTCGATAAAAAACTCAAATTATTTATTGGGGTTTCCGGTTACTCGAAGATAACACCTTGAATATGCCTGAATCTTTGCAGTTAGGTTAATGTGACAATGCTGAACAAGAAACACAGCCTTAAGGGGGCAATCCTCGTATGTACAAGCCTTATAAACATTAATTTTCGATAAAAAACTCAAATTATTTATTGGGGTTTCCGGTTACTCGAAGATAACAACTTGAATATGCCTGAATCTTTGCAGTTAGGTTAATGTGACAATGCTGAACAAGAAACACAGCCTTAAGGGGGCAAATTGTGTTATGTTCAAGCTGATTAAACATTAATTTTTGACAAAAAACTCAAATTATTTATTGGGGTTTCCGGTTTCTCGAAGACCACAACTTGAATATGCCTGAAACTTTGCAGTTAGGTTAATGTGACAATGCTGAACAAGATACAGAGCCTTAAGGGGGCAATCCTCGTATGTACAAGCCTTATAAACATTAATTTTCGATAAAAAACTCAAATTATTTATTGGGGTTTCCGGTTACTCGTAGAACACACCTTGAATATGCCTGAATCTTTGCAGTTAGGTTAATGTGACAATGCTGAACAAGAAACACAGCCTTAAAGGGGCAAATTGTGTATGTTCAAGCTGATTAAACATTAATTTTCGATAAAAAACTCAAATTATTTATTGGGGTTTCCTGTTACTCGTAGAACACACCTTGAATATGCCTGAATCTTTGCAGTTAGGTTAATGTGACAATGCTGAACAAGAAACACAGCCTTAAAGGGGGCAAACTTGTTTATGTTCAAGCTTTGATTAAACATTAATTTTTGACAAAAAACTCAAATTATTTATTGGGGTTTCTGGTTACTCGAAGAACACACCTTGAATATGCCTGAATCTTTGCAGTTAGAAAAAAAAAAAAAAAAAAAAAAAAAAAAAAAAAAAAAAAAAAAAAAAAAAAAAAAAAAAAAAAAAAAAAAAAAAAAAAAAAAAAAAAAAAAAAAAAAAAAAAAAAAAAAAATAATTTTTTTTTTTTAAATTATTGATATTCGATCCATTCTGAAACCATATTACACACCTTTAGGGGGCTCTATGTCATTCTGAAGAGTCATTTAACATCCTCTAGGGACATTACGAGCACCACACATATACCACTTGCGAGTAGGTCTACTGTGTTTTAGTGAAAAAAAAAAAAAAAAAGTAAAAGTAAAAAAGAGGAGGAAACAAACGAAGAGGAAAAAAAAAAAAAACCTAACCTAACTCAACTAGTTGTTTGGCTGCTGCTGTATTGGATGTTGATTTTTGTTATATTTCCCTGAAATTATTGATATTCGATCCATTTGAAACCATATTACCACCTTTAGATGTTCTGAAGTAACGTCCTCTAGGTACGAGCCCACACATATACCACTTGCGAGTAGGTCTACTGTGTTTTGTGTTGTTGTTTGGCTGCTGCTGTATTGGATGTTGATTTTTGTTATATTTCCCTGAAATTATTGATATTCGATCCATTTGAAACCCACCCTTCTGCTGATTCCCGCTGAACTCACACGCCCATTGATCAATTCTGTTTTCCCAATGGATCTCAGAAGTAATTCCACCAAAAATCCCCCTCTTGGGAACCAACCACTGAACTCAGCACAACCGGCTGCATCGACCGCCACAAAATCAACGGGCTTATCATCCACTCAACCACCTATTCCTCTCTCAAACGTGGACACTAAAAACTTGCTCACCATTTCCCAGAAACAACTGTCTGACTTCTATTTGAAGGAGAAAAGCTATAAGAACATCAACAGTAGCTACCAGAAGGAAGTTCGTCAAATTCTTTCGGATTTTCTCGAAAGACTGAAGGTTTTGAGTAACGATCCTGTTACTAATCTGTTGACGGAAGTGAAGGAGCAGTTGAACTCGGTCAAAACAACGACCAATCAAATATTGGGTGGACATGCTGCGGACAGAGCCACATTTACCTCAATACTCTCTGAAATAAATGGTAATGTTTTGCTTTCGCACCACACTGCCCAATTTAACCAAAAACCACCAAAACCTAAACCATCTTCAAGTGAAATCATCAAAACCAAAAACAAAGTTTTTGTGAACTCGACCCATCTCACTGAAATTCATTCACGCAAGGTGTACTCGACCCTGATTGACAACGCTATTCCTATGGATGGTCTTGTCGGTATGGAGGTGACCAGGTCTGGGTGCGTCTTGTACTTTGAAACTGTCGAGCAAGCTAAGACCTTGACCAGAAGAGTTAATTTCTCTTTGACTCTTACGGGAAGACTGTCCGCAAAAATTCACAAGCCCAAGCGTCCCACTGTTTTGGTTAGGAATGTGAAGCGAGCCTATTTGATTAGTGGCAATCAAATGAGGGAACAAATCATCGAAAAGATCAAAACACACACCAAATATCTGAACAATGCTGCTTCTCATGAAATTGCTTATGTTCGTGAGTTTGGTCGAGGAAATGACTTCAACATGAACATCATTCTTGCTGTTTCTCCTCGCGTGTTTCAATTGATGGCTCATCACCAGTTTAAACTCAAAACTGGCCCGAATATAGAGAACAACATCGAAAAGAAACTTATCGTCACTCAGTGCCAGAAGTGCTTCAGATTCGGCCACAAATCGACCAGCTGTCGTCAAGACACACCAAAACGATGCGTCCAATGTGGGGATAGACATACAGAAGACCATCCAAACCCGTGCCGTAAACTACAGAAGTGCTGCAACTGCCGAGTGCCACTCTTCCATCGCCCAAACAGCATCCAATGTCCTATCTACCTCAAGCATATCCAGATCGCCGAGGAGAACACCGACTTTGGTTGTCCCGATATGATCAATCAACCTGCACCACCTGAACCCCAACAAACACCACCTACACCACCTACTCCACCTACACGACCTACACCACCTACACCACCAAACCCTCCACGAAATCCACCTGCGGACTCATCTCCTCAAGTGAACCAACCAACATCTCCACCATCACCCTCAATGGGCAACATCAAAAACATCTCGACCACTCAAAACACCCCACCTGAGCCGAATGGAAGTCAAAGTCATCTATCAAGTCCCTCAGTGGAAAACCGCACTCGATACAGTACTCTGACCGAAAACAACTCAAGTGGAAATGTTGTGCCAATTGTTCAAACCAAGCCATCTGACGACGAAATTGCTGACTTTGTCTCGAAATTGAAGAAGGTTGGCCCTGGCGGACGCAATGAGGCATTCAAGCAAATGGAGATAGATCTGTTGGCAAAACATGGAATGGTGCATCCTTTTCGGTCAAATTCATTGGCTCCTTTTTCATCAAACCCACCAAAACTCGGTTCCGGCAATCGGAACTCCGGTGAAGATCTAGCCAAACAAGAGAAGGATTGCTCCAAGGTAGTATTCGACAACAGCAGGCTGCGCCAGAAGAAATAACCACCTTGTAAATAATATTTTTCTATATATAGTTATTGTTTTTGTTTCATTTTCTTCAATTCACAAACCACCAAAACTGTTTAGCACACCAAAACTGTTAAACTTTTGTCTACCACTAATCTCTCTGAAATCAACACACCCTCTTGGAAATTTTTGTACTACAACTTAAAGCAATGTAATCTTGCACTCGTGCAATTTGTTTTGTCAAAAATACTTTGTACGATTTATCGATCAATAAACTTTTCTGAAAAAAAAAAAAACCCTACCTCAACTTTAGTAACAAACAAAGGTTCTTTTATCATTCTGCAGAGAGCATTTTACATTCTGCAGCGACATTAAGATAGCGACATTAAGGATAGCGACATTAAGCATAGCGACATTAAGCATAGCGACATTAAGGATAGCGACATTAAGCATAGCGACATTAAGCATAGCGACATTAAGCATAGCGACATTAAGACACAACAGTAACCTAACCTAACTCAACTATAGTGACAAACAAGGGCTCTTTTATCATTCTGAAGAGTGCATTTAACATTCTGCAGCGACATTAAGGCAGCGACATTAAGGATAGCGACATTAAGGATAGCGACATTAAGGATAGCGACATTAAGGATAGCGACATTAAGGATAGCGACATTAAGGATAGCGACATTAAGGATAGCGACATTAAGACACAACAGTAACCTAACCTAACTCAACTATAGTGACAAACAAGGGCTCTTTTATCATTCTGAAGAGTGCATTTAACATTCTGCAGCGACATTAAGGATAGCGACATTAAGGATAGCGACATTAAGGATAGCGACATTAAGATAGCGACATTAAGGCAGCGACATTAAGGCAGCGACATTAAGGATAGCGACATTAAGGATAGCGACATTAAGGATAGCGACATTAAGACACAACAGTAACCTAACCTAACTCAACTTTAGTGACAAACAAAAGTTTTTTTATCATTCTGCAGAATGCATTTAACATTCTGCAGAGACATTAAGGCAGCGACATTAAGGATAGCGACATTAAGCATAGCGACATTAAGGGGATAGCGACATTAAAGATAGCGACATTAAGGATAGCGACATTAAGGATAGCGACATTAAGGATAGCGACATTAAGACACAACAGTAACCTAACCTAACTCAACTATAGTGACAAACAATGGCTCTTTTATCATTCTGAAGAGTGCTTTTAACATTCTGCAGCGACATTAAGGATAGCAACATTAAGCATAGCGACATTAAGCATAGCGACATTAAGGATAGCGACATTAAGCATAACGACATTAAGGATAGCGACATTAAGGATAGCGACATTAAGGATAGCGACATTAAGCATAGCGACATTAAGGATAGCGACATTAAGGATAGCGACATTAAGACACAACAGTAACCTAACCTAACTCAACTATAGTGACAAACAAGGGCTCTATTATCATTCTGAAGAGTGCATTTAACATTCTGCAGCGACATTAAGGCAGCGACATTAAGGATAGCGACATTAAGCATAGCGACATTAAGGCAGCGACATTAAGGCAGCGACATTAAAGATAGCGACATTAAGCATAGCGACATTAAGGATAGCGACATTAAGCATAGCGACATTAAGGATAGCGACATTAAGACACAACAGTAACCTAACCTAACTCAACTATAGTGACAAACAATGGCTCTTTTATCATTCTGAAGAGTGCATTTAACATTCTGCAGCGACATTAAGGATAGCGACATTAAGGATAGCGACATTAAGCATAGCGACATTAAGGATAGCGACATTAAGCATAACGACATTAAGGATAGCGACATTAAGGATAGCGACATTAAGCATAGCGACATTAAGGATAGCGACATTAAGGATAGCGACATTAAGGATAGCGACATTAAGACACAACAGTAACCTAACCTAACTCAACTATAGTGACAAACAAGGGCTCTTTTATCATTCTGAAGAGTGCATTTAACATTCTGCAGCGACATTAAGGATAGCGACATTAAGGATAGCGACATTAAGGATAGCGACATTAAGGCAGCGACATTAAGGCAGCGACATTAAGGATAGCGACATTAAGCATAGCGACATTAAGGATAGCGACATTAAGACAAAACAGTAAACCAAACCTAACTCAACTATAGTGACAAACAAGGGCTCTATTATCATTCTGAAGAGTGCATTTAACATTCTGCAGGGACATTAAGGCAGCGACATTAAGGATAGCGACATTAAGGATAGCGACATTAAGACACAACAGTAACCTAACCTAACTCAACTATAGTGACAAACAAGGGCTCTATTATCATTCTGAAGAGTGCATTTAACATTCTGCAGGGACATTAAGGCAGCGACATTAAGGATAGCGACATTAAGCATAGCGACATTAAGGATAGCGACATTAAGGATAGCGACATTAAGGATAGCGACATTAAGGATAGCGACATTAAGGATAGCGACATTAAGGATAGCGACATTAAGGATAGCGACATTAAGGATAGCGACATTAAGACACAACAGTAACCTAACCTAACTCAACTATAGTGACAAACAAGGGCTCTTTTATCATTCTGAAGAGTGCATTTAACATTCTGCAGGGACATTAAGGCAGCGACATTAAGGATAGCGACATTAAGGATAGCGACATTAAGGCAGCGACATTAAGGCAGCGACATTAAGGATAGCGACATTAAGGATAGCGACATTAAGGCAGCGACATTAAGGATAGCGACATTAAGGATAGCGACATTAAGACACAACAGTAACCTAACCTAACTCAACTATAGTGACAAACAATGGCTCTTTTATCATTCTGAAGAGTGCATTTAACATTCTGCAGCGACATTAAGGCAGCGACATTAAGGATAGCGACATTAAGCATAGCGACATTAAGGATAGCGACATTAAGGATAGCGACATTAAGGATAGCGACATTAAGGATAGCGACATTAAGGATAGCGACATTAAGGATAGCGACATTAAGGATAGCGACATTAAGACAAAACAGTAACCAAACCTAACTCAACTTTAGTGACAAACAAAAGCTTTTTTATCATTCTGCAGAGTGCATTTAACATTCTGCAGCGACATTAAGGCAGCGACATTAAGGATAGCGACATTAAGGATAGCGACATTAAGGATAGCGACATTAAGGCAGCGACATTAAGGATAGCGACATTAAGACACAACAGTAACCTAACCTAACTCAACTATATTGACAAACAAGGACTCTTTTATCATTCTGAAGAATACATTTAACATTCGGCAGCGACATTAAGGAAGCGACATTAAGGATAGCGACATTAAGCATAGCGACATTAAGGATAGCGACATTAAGCATAGCGACATTAAGGATAGCGACATTAAGGATAGCGACATTAAGCATAGCGACATTAAGACACAACAGAACCTAACCTAACTCAACTATAGTGACAAACAAGGGCTCTTTTATCATTCTGAAGAATGCATTTAACATTCTGCAGCGACATTAAGGCAGCGACATTAAGGATAGCGACATTAAGGCAGCGACATTAAGGCAGCGACATTAAGGCAGCGACATTAAGGATAGCGACATTAAGGATAGCAACATTAAGCATAGCGACATTAAGGATAGCGACATTAAGGATAGCGACATTAAGGATAGCGACATTAAGGATAGCGACATTAAGGATAGCGACATTAAGCATAGCGACATTAAGACACAACAGTAACCTAACCTAATTCAACTATAGTGACAAACAAGGGCTATATTATAATTTTGAAGAGTGCATTTAACATTCTGCAGCGACATTAAGGCAGCGACATTAAGGATAGCGACATTAAGCATAGCGACATTAAGGCAGCGACATTAAGGAAGCGACATTAAGCATAGCGACATTAAGGCAGCGACATTAAGGATAGCGACATTAAGACACAACAGTAACCTAACCTAACTCAACTTTAGTGACAAACAAAAGCTTTTTTATCATTCTGCAGAGTGCATTTAACATTCTGCAGCGACATTAAGGCAGCGACATTAAGCATAGCGTCATTAAGGCAGCGACATTAAGGCAGCGACATTAAGGATAGCGACATTAAGGATAGCGACATTAAGGATAGCGACATTAAGGATAGCGACATTAAGGATAGCGACATTAAGGATAGCGACATTAAGACACAACAGTAACCTAACCTAACTCAACTATAGTGACAAACAAAAGCTTTTTTATCATTCTGAAGAGTGCATTTAACATTCTGCAGCGACATTAAGGCAGCGACATTAAGGATAGCGACATTAAGCATAGCGACATTAAGGCAGCGAAATTAAGGCAGCGACATTAAGGATAGCGACATTAAGCATAGCGACATTAAGGATAGCGACATTAAGCATAGCGACATTAAGGATAGAAAAATTAAGACACAACAGTAACCTAACCTAACTCAACTATAGTGACAAACAAGGGCTCTATTATCATTCTGAAGAGTGCATTTAACATTCTGCAGGGACATTAAGGCAGCGACATTAAGGATAGCGACATTAAGACACAACAGTAACCTAACCTAACTCAACTATAGTGACAAACAAGGGCTCTATTATCATTCTGAAGAGTGCATTTAACATTCTGCAGCGAAATTAAGGCAGCGACATTAAGCATAGCGACATTAAGCATAGCGACATTAAGGATAGCGACATTAAGGATAGCGACATTAAGGATAGCGACATTAAGGATAGCGACATTAAGGATAGCGACATTAAGCATAGCGACATTAAGGATAGCGACATTAAGGATAGCGACATTAAGACACAACAGTAACCTAACCTAACTCAACTATAGTGACAAACAAGGGCTCTATTATCATTCTGAAGAGTGCATTTAACATTCTGCAGCGACATTAAGGCAGCGACATTAAGGATAGCGACATTAAGCATGCGACATTAAGGATAGCGACATTAAGCATAGCGATATTAAGGCAGAGACATTAAGGCAGCGACATTAAGGATAGCGACATTAAGCATAGCGACATTAAGGATAGCGACATTAAGCATAGCGACATTAAGGATAGAAAAATTAAGACACAACAGTAACCTAACCTAACTCAACTATAGTGACAAACAAGGGCTCTATTATCATTCTGAAGAGTGCATTTAACATTCTGCAGGGTCATTAAGGCAGCGACATTAAAGATAGCGACATTAAGCATAGCGACATTAAGGCAGAGACATTAAGGCAGCGACATTAAAGATAGCGACATTAAGCATAGCGACATTAAGGATAGCGACATTAAGCATAGCGACATTAAGGATAGAAAAATTAAGACACAACAGTAACCTAACCTAACTCAACTATAGTGACAAACAAGGGCTCTATTATCATTCTGCATAGTGCATTTAACATTCTGCAGCGACATTATGGCAGCGACATTAAGGATAACGACATTAAGACACAACAGTAACCTAACCTAACTCAACTATAGTGACAAACAAGGGATCTTTTATCATTCTGCAGAGTGCATTTAACATTCTGCAGCGACATTAAAGCAGCGACATTAAGGATAGCGACATTAAGAATAGCGACATTAAGGATAGCGACATTAAGGATAGCGACCTTAAGGATAGAGACATTAAGGATAGCGACATTAAGGATAGCGACATTAAGAATAGCGACATTAAGGCTAGCGACATTAAGGATAGCGACATTAAGGATAGAGACATTAAGACAAAACAGTAACCAAACCTAACTCAACTTTAGTGACAAACAAAAGCTTTTTTATTATTTTGCAGAGTGCATTTAACATTCTGCAGAGACATTAAGGCAGCGACATTAAAGATAGCGACATTAAGCATAGCGACATTAAGGATAGCGACATTAAGCATAGCGACATTAAGGATAACGACATTAAGACACAACAGTAACCTAACCTAACTCAACTATAGTGACAAACAAGGGCTCTAATATCATTCTGAAGAGTGCATTTAACATTCTGCTGCGACATTAAGGCAGCGACATTAAGGATAGCGACATTAAGCATAGCGACATTAAGGATAGCGACATTAAGCATAGCGATATTAAGGCAGAGACATTAAGGCAGCGACATTAAGGATAGCGACATTAAGCATAGCGACATTAAGGATAGCGACATTAAGACAAAACAGTAAACAAACCAACAAACTCAACTTTAGTGACAAACAAAAACTTTTTTTATTATTTTGCAGAGTGCATTTAACATTCTGCAGAGACATTAAGGCAGCGACATTAAGGATAGCGACATTAAGCATAGCGACATTAAGGATAGCGACATTAAGCATAGCGACATTAAGGATAACGACATTAAGACACAACAGTAACCTAACCTAACTCAACTATAGTGACAAACAAGGGCTCTATTATCATTCTGAAGAGTGCATTTAACATTCTGCAGGGACATTAAGGCAGCGACATTAAGGATAGCGACATTAAGGATAGCGACATTAAGGCAGCGACATTAAGGCAGCGACATTAAGGATAGCGCCATTAAGGATAGCGACATTAAAGGATAGCGACATTAAGGATAGCGACATTAAGCATAGCGACATTAAGGATAGCGACATTAAGGATAGCGACATTAAGGATAGCGACATTAAGGATAGCGACATTAAGACACAACAGTAACCTAACCTAACTCAACTATAGTGACAAACAAGGGCTCTATTATAATTTTGAAGAGTGCATTTAACATTCTGCAGCGACATTAAGGCAGCGACATTAAGAATAGCGACATTAAGCATAGCGACATTAAGGCAGCGACATTAAGGCAGCGACTTTAAGAATAGCGACATTAAGGATAGCGACATTAAGGATAGCGACTTTAAGACACAACAGTAACCTAACCTAAATCAACTTTAGTGACAAACAAAAGCTTTTTTTATCATTCTGCAGAGTTCATTTAACATTCTGCAGCGGTATTAAGGATAGCGACATTAAGGATAGCGACATTAAGCATAGCGACATTAAGGCAGCGGCATTAAGGCTACGACATTAAGGATAGCGACATTAAGGATAGCGACATTAAGCATAGCGACATTAAGGATAGCGACATTAAAGATAGCGACATTGAGCATAGCGACATTAAGACACAACAGTAACCTAACCTAACTCAACTATAGTGACAAACAAGGGCTCTATTATCATTCTGAAGAGTGCATTTAACATTCTGCAGGGACATTAAGGCAGCGACATTAAAGATAGCGACATTAAGGCAGAGACATTAAGGCAACGACATTAAAGATAGCGACATTAAGCATAGCGACATTAAGGATAGCGACATTAAACATAGCGACATTAAGGATAGAAAAATTAAGACACAACAGTAACCTAACCTAACTCAACTATAGTGACAAACAAGGGCTCTATTATCATTCTGAAGAGTGCATTTAACATTCTGCAGGGACATTAAGGCAGCGACATTAAGGATAGCGACATTAAGCATAGCGACATTAAGGATAGCGACATTAAGGATAGCGACATTAAGGATAGCGACATTAAGGATAGCGACATTAAAGATAGCGACATTAAGCATAGCGACATTAAGGATAGCGACATTAAGGATAGCGACATTAAGACAAAACAGTAACCAAACCTAACTCAACTATAGTGACAAACAAGGGCTCTATTATCATTCTGAAGAGTGCATTTAACATTCTGCAGGGACATTAAGGCAGCGACATTAAAGATAGCGACATTAAGCATAGCGACATTAAGGCAGAGACATTAAGGCAGCGACATTAAAGATAGCGACATTAAGCATAGCGACATTAAGGATAGCGACATTAAGCATAGCGACATTAAGGATAGAAAAATTAAGACACAACAGTAACTTAACCTAACTCAACTATAGTGACAAACAAGGGCTCTATTATCATTCTGAAGAGTGCATTTAACATTCTGCAGGGACATTAAGGCAGCGACATTAAGGATAGCGACATTAAGCATAGCGACATTAAGGATAGCGACATTAAGGATAGCGACATTAAGGATAGCGACATTAAGGATAGCGACATTAAAGATAGCGACATTAAGCATAGCGACATTAAGGCAGAGACATTAAGGCAGCGACATTAAGGATAGCGACATTAAGCATAGCGACATTAAGGATAGCGACATTAAGACAAAACAGTAAACAAACCAACAAACTCAACTTTAGTGACAAACAAAAACTTTTTTATTATTTTGCAGAGTGCATTTAACATTCTGCAGGGACATTAAGGCAGCGACATTAAGGATAGCGACATTAAGGATAGCGACATTAAGCATATCGACATTAAGGATAGCGACATTAAGGATAGCGACATTAAGGATAGCGACATTAAGGATAGCGACATTAAGACACAACAGTAACCTAACCTAACTCAACTATAGTGACAAACAAGGGCTCTATTATAATTTTGAAGAGTGCATTTAACATTCTGCAGCGACATTAAGGCAGCGACATTAAGGATAGCGACATTAAGCATAGCGACATTAAGGCAGCGACATTAAGGCAGCGACTTTAAGAATAGCGACATTAAGGATAGCGACATTAAGGATAGCGACTTTAAGACACAACAGTAACCTAACCTAACTCAACTATAGTGACAAACAAGGGCTCTATTATCATTCTGAAGAGTGCATTTAACATTCTGCAGGGACATTAAGGCAGCGACATTAAAGATAGCGACATTAAGCATAGCGACATTAAGGCAGAGACATTAAGGCAGCGACATTAAAGATAGCGACATTAAGCATAGCGACATTAAGGATAGCGACATTAAGCATAGCGACATTAAGGATAGAAAAATTAAGACACAACAGTAACCTAACCTAACTCAACTATAGTGACAAACAAGGGCTCTATTATCATTCTGAAGAGTGCATTTAACATTCTGCAGGGACATTAAGGCAGCGACATTATAGATAGCGACATTAAGACACAACAGTAACCTAACCTAACTCAACTATAGTGACAAACAAGGGCTCTATTATCATTCTGAAGAGTGCATTTAACATTCTGCAGGGACATTAAGGCAGCGACATTAAGGATAGCGACATTAAGCATAGCGACATTAAGGATAGCGACATTAAGGATAGCGACCTTAAGGATAGCGACATTAAGGATAGCGACATTAAGGATAGCGACATTAAGCATAGCGACATTAAGGATAGCGACATTAAGGATAGCGACATTAAGGATAGCGACATTAAGACAAAACAGTAACCAAACCTAACTCAACTTTAGTGACAAACAAAAGCTTTTTTATTATTTTGCAGAGTGCATTTAACATTCTGCAGAGACATTAAGGCAGCGACATTAAAGATAGCGACATTAAGCATAGCGACATTAAGGATAGCGACATTAAGCATAGCGACATTAAGGATAACGACATTAAGACACAACAGTAACCTAACCTAACTCAACTATAGTGACAAACAAGGGCTCTATTATCATTCTGAAGAGTGCATTTAACATTCTGCAGCGACATTAAGGCAGCGACATTAAGGATAGCGACATTAAGCATAGCGACATTAAGGATAGCGACATTAAGGATAGCGATATTAAGGCAGAGACATTAAGGCAGCGACATTAAGGATAGCGACATTAAGCATAGCGACATTAAGGATAGCGACATTAAGACAAAACAGTAAACAAACCAACAAACTCAACTTTAGTGACAAACAAAAACTTTTTTATTATTTTGCAGAGTGCATTTAACATTCTGCAGAGACATTAAGGCAGCGACATTAAGGATAGCGACATTAAGCATAGCGACATTAAGGATAGCGACATTAAGCATAGCGACATTAAGGATAACGACATTAAGACACAACAGTAACCTAACCTAACTCAACTATAGTGACAAACAAGGGCTCTATTATCATTCTGAAGAGTGCATTTAACATTCTGCAGCGACATTAAGGCAGCGACATTAAGGATAGCGACATTAAGCATAGCGACATTAAGGATAGCGACATTAAGGATAGCGACATTAAGGCAGCGACATTAAGGATAGCGACATTAAGGATAGCGACATTAAGGATAGCGACATTAAGGATAGCGACATTAAGGATAGCGACATTAAGGCAGCGACATTAAGGATAGCGACATTAAGGATAGCGACATTAAGGATAGCGACATTAAGGATAGCGACATTAAGGATAGCGACATTAAGGATAGCGACATTAAGGCAGCGACATTAAGGATAGCGACATTAAGGCAGCGACATTAAGGATAGCGACATTAAGGATAGCGACATTAAGGATAGCGACATTAAGGCAGCGACATTAAGGCAGCGACATTAAGGATAGCGACATTAAGGATAGCGACATTAAAGATAGCGACATTAAGGATAGCGACATTAAGCATAGCGACATTAAGGATAGCGACATTAAGGATAGCGACATTAAGGATAGCGACATTAAGGATAGCGACATTAAGACACAACAGTAACCTAACCTAACTCAACTATAGTGACAAACAAGGGCTCTATTATAATTTTGAAGAGTGCATTTAACATTCTGCAGCGACATTAAGGCAGCGACATTAAGAATAGCGACATTAAGCATAGCGACATTAAGGCAGCGACATTAAGGCAGCGACTTTAAGAATAGCGACATTAAGGATAGCGACATTAAGGATAGCGACTTTAAGACACAACAGTAACCTAACCTAAATCAACTTTAGTGACAAACAAAAGCTTTTTTATCATTCTGCAGAGTTCATTTAACATTCTGCAGCGGTATTAAGGATAGCGACATTAAGGATAGCGACATTAAGCATAGCGACATTAAGGCAGCGGCATTAAGGCTACGACATTAAGGATAGCGACATTAAGGATAGCGACATTAAGCATAGCGACATTAAGGATAGCGACATTAAAGATAGCGACATTGAGCATAGCGACATTAAGACACAACAGTAACCTAACCTAACTCAACTATAGTGACAAACAAGGGCTCTATTATCATTCTGAAGAGTGCATTTAACATTCTGCAGGGACATTAAGGCAGCGACATTAAAGATAGCGACATTAAGGCAGAGACATTAAGGCAACGACATTAAAGATAGCGACATTAAGCATAGCGACATTAAGGATAGCGACATTAAACATAGCGACATTAAGGATAGAAAAATTAAGACACAACAGTAACCTAACCTAACTCAACTATAGTGACAAACAAGGGCTCTTTTATCATTCTGAAGAGTGCATTTAACATTCTGCAGCGACATTAAGGCAGCGACATTAAGGATAGCGACATTAAGCATAGCGACATTAAGGATAGCGACATTAAGGATAGCGACATTAAGGATAGCGACATTAAGGATAGCGACATTAAAGATAGCGACATTAAGCATAGCGACATTAAGGATAGCGACATTAAGGATAGCGACATTAAGACAAAACAGTAACCAAACCTAACTCAACTATAGTGACAAACAAGGGCTCTATTATCATTCTGAAGAGTGCATTTAACATTCTGCAGGGACATTAAGGCAGCGACATTAAAGATAGCGACATTAAGCATAGCGACATTAAGGCAGAGACATTAAGGCAGCGACATTAAAGATAGCGACATTAAGCATAGCGACATTAAGGATAGCGACATTAAGCATAGCGACATTAAGGATAGAAAAATTAAGACACAACAGTAACTTAACCTAACTCAACTATAGTGACAAACAAGGGCTCTTTTATCATTCTGAAGAGTGCATTTAACATTCTGCAGCGACATTAAGGAAGCGACATTAAGGATAGCGACATTAAGACACAACAGTAACCTAACCTAACTCAACTATAGTGACAAACAAGGGCTCTATTATCATTCTGAAGAGTGCATTTAACATTCTGCAGGGACATTAAGGCAGCGACATTAAGGATAGCGACATTAAGCATAGCGACATTAAGGATAGCGACATTAAGGATAGCGACCTTAAGGATAGCGACATTAAGGATAGCGACATTAAGGATAGCGACATTAAGCATAGCGACATTAAGGATAGCGACATTAAGGATAGCGACATTAAGGATAGCGACATTAAGACACAACAGTAACCTAACCTAACTCAACTTTAGTGACAAACAAAAGCTTTTTTATCATTCTGCAGAGTGCATTTAACATTCTGCAGCGACATTAAGGCAGCGACATTAAGGATAGCGACATTAAGGATAGCGACATTAAGGATAGCGACATTAAGGATAGCGACATTAAGGATAGCGACATTAAGACACAACAGTAACCTAACCTAACTCAACTATAGTGACAAACAAGGGCTCTTTTATCATTCTGAAGAGTGCATTTAACATTCTGCAGCGACATTAAGGCAGCGACATTAAGGATAGCGACATTAAGCATAGCGACATTAAGGATAGCGACATTAAGCATAGCGATATTAAGGCAGAGACATTAAGGCAGCGACATTAAGGATAGCGACATTAAGCATAGCGACATTAAGGATAGCGACAT
This sequence comes from Rhizoglyphus robini, assembly GCA_023373905.1. Classification (NCBI taxonomy): domain Eukaryota; kingdom Metazoa; phylum Arthropoda; class Arachnida; order Sarcoptiformes; family Acaridae; genus Rhizoglyphus; species Rhizoglyphus robini. The sequence goes on along the minus strand of JAKIJQ010000618.1, from coordinate 3,803 downwards.
TAAGACAAAACAGTAAACAAACCAACAAACTCAACTTTAGTGACAAACAAAAACTTTTTTATTATTTTGCAGAGTGCATTTAACATTCTGCAGCGACATTAAGGCAGCGACATTAAGGATAGCGACATTAAGACACAACAGTAACCTAACCTAAATCAACTATAGTGACAAACAAGGGCTCTTTTATCAATCTGAAGAGTGCATTTAACATTCTGCAGCGACATTAAGGCAGCGACATTAAGCATAGCGACATTAAGCATAGCGACATTAAGGCTAGCAACATTAAGGCTAGCGACATTAAGGATAGCGACATTAAGGATAGCGACATTAAGGATAGCGACATTAAGCATAGCGACATTAAGGATAGCGACATTAAGGATAGCGACATTAAGGATAGCGACATTAAGACACAACAGTAATCTAACCTAACTCAACTTTAGTGACAAACAAAAGCTTTTTTATCATTCTGCAGAGTGCATTTAACATTCTGCAGCGACATTAAGGCAGCGACATTAAGCATAGCGACATTAAGCATAGCGACATTAAGGATAGCGACATTAAGCATAGCGACATTAAGGATAGCGACATTAAGACACAACAGTAACCTAACCTAACTCAACTATAGTGACAAACAAGGGCTCTTTTATCAATCTGAAGAGTGCATTTAACATTCTGCTGCGACATTAAGGCAGCGACATTAAGGATAGCGACATTAAGGATAGCGACATTAAGGATAGCGACATTAAGCATAGCGACATTAAGGCAGCAACATTAAGGCAGCGACATTAAGGATAGCGACATTAAGGATAGCGACATTAAGGATAGCGACATTAAGACACAACAGTAATCTAACCTAACTCAACTTTAGTGACAAACAAAAGCTTTTTTATCATTCTGCAGAGTGCATTTAACATTCTGCTGCGAAATTAAGGCAGCGACATTAAGCATAGCGACATTAAGGATAGCGACATTAAGGATAGCGACATTAAGGATAGCGACATTAAGGATAGCGACATTAAGACACAACAGTAACCTAACCTAAATCAACTATAGTGACAAACAAAGGCTCTTTTATCAATCTGAAGAGTGCATTTAACATTCTGCAGCCACATTAAGGCAGCGACATTAAGGCAGCGACATTAAGGATAGCGACATTAAGGATAGCGACATTAAGGATATCGACATTAAGGCAGCGACATTAAGGATAGCGACATTAAGGATAGCGACATTAAGGATAGCGACATTAAGGATAGCGACATTAAGGATAGCGACATTAAGGCAGCGACATTAAGGATAGCGACATTAAGGATAGCGACATTAAGGATAGCGACATTAAGGATAGCGACATTAAGGATAGCGACATTAAGGATAGCGACATTAAGGCAGCGACATTAAGGATAGCGACATTAAGGCAGCGACATTAAGGATAGCGACATTAAGGATAGCGACATTAAGGATAGCGACATTAAGGCAGCGACATTAAGGAAGCGACATTAAGGATAGCGCCATTAAGGATAGCGACATTAAAGATAGCGACATTAAGGATAGCGACATTAAGCATAGCGACATTAAGGATAGCGACATTAAGGATAGCGACATTAAGGATAGCGACATTAAGGATAGCGACATTAAGACACAACAGTAACCTAACCTAACTCAACTTTAGTGACAAACAAAAGCTTTTTTATCATTCTGCAGAGTGCATTTAACATTCTGCAGCCACATTAAGGCAGCGACATTAAGCATAGCGACATTAAGCATAGCGACATTAAGGCAGCAACATTAAGGCAGCGACATTAAGGATAGCGACATTAAGGATAGCGACATTAAGGATAGCGACATTAAGACACAACAGTAACCTAACCTAACTCAACTTTAGTGACAAACAAAAGCTTTTTTATCATTCTGCAGAGTGCATTTAACATTCTGCAGCGAAATTAAGCATAGCAACATTAAGGATAGCGACATTAAGCATAGCGACATTAAGGATAGCGACATTAAGGATAGCGACATTAAGGATAGCGACATTAAGGATAGCGACATTAAGCATAGCGACATTAAGGATAGCGACATTAAGGATAGCGACATTAAGGATAGCGACATTAAGACACAACAGTAACCTAACCTAACTCAACTATAGTGACAAACAAGGGCTCTTTTATCATTCTGAAGAGTGCATTTAACATTCTGCAGCCACATTAAAGCAGCGACATTAAGGATAGCGACATTAAGGCAGCGACATTAAGGCAGCGACATTAAGGATAGCAACATTAAGCATAGCGACATTAAGGATAGCGACATTAAGGATAGCGACATTAAGGATAGCGACATTAAGGCAGCGACATTAAGGATAGCGACATTAAGACACAACAGTAACCTAACCTAACTCAACTATAGTGACAAACAAGGGCTCTATTATCATTCTGAAGAGTGCATTTAACATTCTGCAGCGACATTAAGGCAGCGACATTAAGGATAGCGACATTAAGCATAGCGACATTAAGGGCATAGCGACATTAAGGATAGCGACATTAAGGAAGAAGAAAAAAACATAAGGATAGCGACATTAAGACAAAACAGTAACCAAACCTAACTCAACTATAGTGACAAACAAGGGCTCTATTATCATTCTGAAGAGTGCATTTAACATTCTGCAGGGACATTAAGGCAGCGACATTAAAGATAGCGACATTAAGCATAGCGACATTAAGGCAGAGACATTAAGGCAGCGACATTAAAGATAGCGACATTAAGCATAGCGACATTAAGGATAGCGACATTAAGCATAGCGACATTAAGGATAGCGACATTAAGACACAACAGTAACCTAACCTAACTCAACTATAGTGACAAACAAGGGCTCTTTTATCATTCTGAAGAGTGCATTTAACATTCTGCAGCGACATTAAGGCAGCGACATTAAGGATAGCGACATTAAGGATAGCGACATTAAGGAATAGCGACATTAAGCATAGCGACATTAAGGATAGCGACATTAAGGATAGCGACATTAAGGATAGCGACATTAAGGATAGCGACATTAAGACAAAACAGTAACCAAACCTAACTCAACTATAGTGACAAACAAAGAGCTTTATTATTATTTTGAAAAGTGCATTTAACATTCTGCAGGGACATTAAGGCAGCGACATTAAGGATAGCGACATTAAGCATAGCGACATTAAGGCTAGCGACATTAAGGACGACATTAAGGATAGCGACATTAAGGATAGCGACATTAAGGATAGCGACATTAAGGATAGCGACATTAAGGATAGCGACATTAAGCATAGCGACATTAAGGATAGCGACATTAAGGATAGCGACATTAAGGATAGCGACATTAAGACAAAACAGTAACCAAACCTAACTCAACTTTAGTGACAAACAAAGGGCTCTTTTATTATTTTGAAGAGTGCATTTAACATTCTGCAGCGACATTAAGGCAGCGACATTAAAGATAGCGACATTAAGCATAGCGACATTAAGGCACACATTAAGGATAGCGACATTAAGCATAGCGACATTAAGGATAGCGACATTAAGGATACGACATTAAGACACAACAGTAACCTAACCTAACTCAACTATAGTGACAAACAAAGGCTCTATTATCATTCTGAAGAGTGCATTTAACATTCTGCTGCGACATTAAGGAAGCGACATTAAGGATAGCGACATTAAGCATAGCGACATTAAGGATAGCGACATTAAGCATAGCGATATTAAGGCAGAGACATTAAGGCAGCGACATTAAGGATAGCGACATTAAGCATAGCGACATTAAGGATAGCGACATTAAG
>JAKIJQ010000617.1:0-20018 GCA_023373905.1 Rhizoglyphus robini | reverse complement strand
AAAAAGTAGAAAATAGAAACGAGACTTCGAAATCGAAATCGAAATTCGGACTGCATAAACAAAACACACGAAACAGTGCACACACAAACACAGGCAGACTGTGTTACTACACAAAAAGTGACCCGTACACAAAGGACGTGTCTCGACTTTTTCAAAAATGCAAATTATAACATTTGTTATTAAAAAATTAAATTGCAAATTTAAACTTCTAGTTACTGTCATATTATTTAGAAATTGATAATTTTTACTAAATGATAACGCAAAATCAAAACTCGTATACAAAAGAAAAATCTCGTTAATTCGAGATTTTTGGGACTCACATAGCAAAAAAATCCAATTATCTATTTTCTATTTTAAAATGACTATGATTGATGAACAACTATTATAATGAGAATAATGAAAATTACATGTTTGTGATGTACATTGAGAATTGTAAATGTTGAGTCAATTTGGGCGAGATACAAAGTAATTTGTAAAAGTAAAAGTATTTGATTACAGATTTAACCATTGAAAGAAAAACACCAAAATGTAGTAAACATTACAATGTGAAAATTGTTTCAATTCACGAATCCAAATTTTCCCATTTTTTAAATATATTTTTTTCACTGAATTGTTACAAAATTGTGATTTATTCTTAATTGAGAATATATTCATCACGAATTGGTACTTTCTAATGTTATGTAACTTTTCAACTTTCCCAAATTGATTTTTATATTTCATTTGCACACACAAACAGTCTCGACATTTACATTGACATTGTATTACAAGTCTAGTTATTATTATCAATAGTAATATCTCTTTTTCACCATCATTTGATTCACTATTTTTTGTCAATAAAAGTGCAATTTTACTTTTTCTAATTCTCAATTACTATTCATTCATATCATATCTTTCGTTTTGTTTGCATTCATGTAGACAAGAGAGAATGTTTATGCATTGCGTGGATTTATTTTTTGGATGAACAAATTAAATTGCTCTGTTAATATATTATATATGATGACGGCATTTTTAAAATATGCATTTCATGTCAACATTTAAGTCAAATTTATTATTGATAATGCAGTAAGAAATATAGTTCACGAATTAAAATAGAAAATAATGTATCAATGTTTGTTTGGGATGTATTGAGAATTGTAAATGTTGAGTAATGTGTGAATTATAAAAAGTAAAAGATTGATGGCACAATTTGCCATAGAAACGAGAATGAAAAGAAAATCATCAAAATGTAAACATTAGAATGAATTAGTTAGATAAAGTCAATCTCGTGCAAGTTCGGGAATCGATGCACATTTTGCTGAACCACACGTAGAAATAGTCCATTAGTTGAAAAGTCCTCGCCAATGTCCAAATTCAAATTGGTCAAGTTGGGAAAAATGGCCGAGAGAACACGAGTGAATTTGTCTGCAGTGCTGGGACGTCCAGAAGAGATATAAAAGTCGCAAACCAACACAGAAGAAAGTGAAGTGAGTCGGCGCTGTGAGGCTGATTGGTCCAACTCGGCAATGTCCATGTGGATGCGCCAAAGTTTGAGCACAGTCAAGTTGGTCAAGTTGGCAAGTGCACCAATCAAAGTGGGTGTCATCTTGAGAGGATGGAAATCATTCTTTAAGAAATACTTTAGTTAGTAGAAGAAAAAATGTTAAGAAATGTACATACATAACACTTCAAGTTCTGCAAACGAGTTGAGTGTTCACTGAGATAGTGCAGAATGTTGGCACAATCCTCGGCCTCATCGTCCTCTCCAATACAAAATTCCAAATGAGTCAGATTTTCCAACCAACTCGGATTAATGTTGTGCCATTCACGAACTTGACTGTAGACCAGATAATTTCCAAAAACGACTCGAACGCAACTTGACCCGAGATGAGATATAAATTGATTCATTTCGGTATAGATGTCTTGAGACTTGGCCTCGACTCGAATGTGCTCCAATCGGGACAAAGTTTGCGATAGATGAGGTAGAACTTTTAAATCATAACATCCAAGTTCGAGTCGTTTCAGTGATGCCAACGAATTGATCTTGGCAGCAAAATCACGGATTTTCGTATCTTCTGAAGGATAAAAACGAACTTCATCGAAATAACCGTATTCCTCAATGGCCAGTTGTTCAACGTTTGAAAATAGTTCCAACATTGGCCCAAAAAAGTCAGCACTTTTCAAGTACACAATCTGTGAGGCAGAATTGTTCAAATCAGGTGTAATAAAGCGTTCACCATTGACAATGAGCGACTTGTTCTGTTTGCAGTAATGTTCAATCAGCCAATTCCACCTTGTGGCCACCAATCGCAACCGAACCAACTTCTTAACGTCACCATCCGAATTCACCTTCTTCAAAACGAGTTGCATCATCTCGTTAGGCAACTGATTGATCGGTCCACCACCGCTGGCGAGTTGAAAAGACGAGTCAGTGGCATTGACAACCACAACAGATTTGGTGTTTGGTTCCATTTGGATACGAGTTTCGAGTTGAGGTTGGTGAAAAGAAGAGAGAAAAGCGACAGAAACTCGGTCTGAAGGCTTCAGAACAAATAGTGTACACATCGACTAACATCAACAGAAAGTACAACACAGATGGCTAAAAAAAAAGAAATTATTTTCCGGAAAATATCGCTCGCAGGAAGAGAGAAAATGAATTAAAGATTAGTAAGTATTTGAAAACACAATTGCAACAACAGGAAAGCAGAAATGCAAGGAGCAAAGAATAGTGATTGAAAAAAAATAAATTGAATTTATTACAAAATAGTAAGGAATCAATTACATATAGGAGATATACTATTGTAATGAATTAACATTGTATTAAGCAAATAATGGGTAAATCGTTGAGAAAATGAATTTAAACGTGAGATAAATGTAGAAATATAAAGGAATTCCATTGGTGAGCTATCCAGAAAAAGTAGTTACATTACAATAAAAGAATAAATGTAAACCTAATTAACAATTAATAAACAAGTTACAATAAATAAAATGTTGGGGCCTTGTCCCCCCGCCTGTGCCTAATAATCAAATTAGAGAACTGAATCAAATTGGGAAAAATCGCAGCCAAAAAGTAATTAAAGGGCAGTGGTTGAACATTCTGGATCTTAGTACCGGGTACGTCCTTCAATAACGGAAATGAAGTGAGTTTACCCTGTCGAGCCGCTTGTTCCAAAACGGGCAATTCTCAATGGTCGTCAAGTTCGAGCTCCACTAAATGAGTCAGTTTGCTCAGGTCAGTCAATAAGAGAGGGTGGTAAAAGCAAGGCCAAAAGGAAGATACTAAAATAATATTTTAGCAAATACGAGTACAAAATAATCCAAAATTACCGAAAAAATAATATTCAACACCTTCAACTTCTGCGCATGCTCACTCAAATAGGCCACAACTTGATGATGCTCTTCACTTTTACTTTCAATGTCAAACTGAAAATGAGTGACATTGCCCAACCAATTCGGATTGATCGAATGCCACAGACGAACTTGAGCATCAGCATCGAGTCGTAGACTTTCGGGAAAGTAGAGACGAACACAATTTGGTCCTAAATGCGAGACCAAATGATGGTGAGAGTCGTCGCTCAGCGATATCCACGGAATGTCAAATGAGAAATGCTCTAATTTACGCAAAGTTGGCGACAGAGTAGAAAGAGCGGGCACAAATCGTCCTACGAGGTCGAGTTGTTTGAGTGAGGCGAGTGAATTGATGTACGAAACTAAATCGGGGATTCGAGTAGGTTCTGAAATAATATGAAAATTAGTTATTTGTGAAAATTAATAAAAATCTATTTACCATTACAATGAACAGACAGTCGAACAACATTGGGAAACACCTTGAGCAGTGAACCCAAACATTGAGACGTCATTTCCGCATCCAAAATCAACTCTTCAAATTCCTGTAATTTCACCAACCCAAAAAAGCGTTTCCCGAACCATCGAAAATAAATATCATTGTGCGCTATATTTCGGTCCAGCACCACAATCAGCGACTTTTTCCGTGCACAGTAGTCCTCCACAATTAGCTTCCATTTCACGGACACCAATCGGAGACGAAGCAACTTCTTCAGATCACCGTCATCATCATCCAAATTGAGTTGATCCAAAACGAGCTGCATCATTTCGGAGGGCAGACGGTTGATAGGTTCAGTAGTGGGGCGATTCAATTTGAGAAAGCCAAATAAGGTGAGAAGTGAGAGGATTTGTGTGAGGATGGTTTTGAGCACCATAGATAGTTTAGAGTTGGGATCCATTTGAGATTCGAGATTCACGAGTTGAGGTGGTGGAAAAAAGAGAAAAGAAACGAGAGAAACTCGGTCTGCAGCAGAAAACGCAAAACATTACAGGCACAGACATGCCATAACAAACACAATACAAAACCGTTCACAGAGGACGTGTCACGTGTAATTCAAAGTAGTAAAACATTATTATTTGGATTGACACTCTAATTTGAAACTTGTCAATTACATAACTAATCTCACATTTTATTGATGAAATTAACATGTTTTGGTTATGATTAAGTGTAATTTGCCAACCAACAAATAACTACCAACACAATTGTGCAGAATAAGGAATACCGTGTGTTCGGAAAGTAAAGGGACACTTGGACTTGAAAAATGTTTAAAAATCAAATGTTGCCAATTTAATTTTTGATTTTAGTTTTGAGATGCGTGACCCTCGAAAAAAACAATAGTAATGAGTTTCAAATTCCTGGAACACCTACAGGGTTATACGATTTATTGAATTATCATCATTTTTGTGTTCATGATTATTTTTCACTTATTTTTTCTAGTTTTAACCTATAGATATATTTTTTTAATTTTTGTTTACCTGAATAGTCGAGCGTAAGCGATTATAAGCGACTCCCACACCATCATAACCACCTAAACCTAACCCCTAACTCGACCCCCCACACCTGCCTAACCACATAAACCTAACCCTAACCCTATCCTAACCGACGCCCACACCTGCCTAAACCCACCTAAACCTAACCTAACCTAACCCTAACCAGACGCCCACACCCACCTAACCACCTAAACCTAACCCTTCAACCCCTATCCTAACCGACGCCGACACCTGCCTAACCACCTAAACCTAACCTAACCCTATCCTAACCGACGCCCACACCTGCCTAACCACCTAAACCTAACCTAACCCTATCCTAACCGACGCCCACACCTGCCTAACCACCTAAACCTAACCTAACCCTATCCTAACCGACGCCCACACCTGCCTAACCACCTAAACCTAACCTAACCCTATCCTAACCGACGCCGACACCTGCCTAACCACCTAAACCTAACCTAACCCTATCCTAACCGACGCCCACACCCACCTAACCACCTAAACCTAACCTAACCCTATCCTAACCGACGCCGACACCTGCCTAACCACCTAAACCTAACCTAACCCTATCCTAACCGACGCCCACACCCACCTAACCACCTAAACCTAACCTAACCCTATCCTAACCGACGCCCACACCTGCCTAACCACCTAAACCTAACCTAACCCAATCCTAACCGACGCCCACACCTGCCTAACCACCTAAACCTAACCTAACCTAACCCTAACCGACCCCAACACCTGCCTAACCTTAGCTTGAAGTCACAATGTAGCCAAATTTCCCCTTGCCATTGTTGCACACATTGTTGGACATCAGACCCAACAATGAACACTCAAACAGAGATTTGACCTTGGTGAGATTTGACTGGCAGCTATACCTAAAAAAAACATTTTTTGCAAAAACCAAGGTTGAACAGCACAATCGCATAGTATTCTAAGCACTTTGGCCAAGTTTGATGTAAATCGGTTAAGAAATGGAGGAGGAGTTCACTGGAAACCAAATCGGATTTCTTGTCACTGAAAGTCTTCGCTCACGCTCGACAATTAAATTTTTGAGTGAATTTAACTATTTCCAAATTGGTCAAAAACAGTTGCTGACTGAATTGTAAAAAGTTTGGCCTCCAAAATGTAAAAGAATATTCTCTAAAAATATTCAAAAAAAAATTATTCATCTTATTGTGAAATAAAAAGTCATTAGTTCTCATTGTGAAAGTTTGTAATTCAAATTTAAATTATTCGACAAACATTTAAAGTTCAAACAGTTTGTTTAGTCATGAATAAGGAAAAATAAATGAACTAAATGACCTACTTTTATTTAAATTGCAAATTTAAATTCTGAAATTATAATTTTATTAATTTGAAAATATAATTTACTAAATTTAAGAGCTTTTCATCGATGTCTGTGAATTTAAAATTAAAATTCCTTAAATATTTGGTGTAAAAAATAAATTGTTAGAAACATAAATATTTCGGGGAATACAAATTTAATTTCAAATAATATTTGAATTTTTATTCTGAGGATTGCAAAATGGTCTTGCAAAACATACTTAAACAGTTCGAGTTTAATCATGAATATTTTATAACAGGAAAAGTAGAATAAAATTTAAAATTTACATTTTTAAAATATTCTCAACTTATTCTCAAATTTGAAATATTAAAATATTTCAAATTTGTACAAAATTGTAGTTCAAAATTGTTCTCAAAATTAAAACAGACTAAACTTGAGGTCTTTTTCTATACCAAAAATGGATCTACTCCTAACCCAACCAATTCCCTACAAAGGACCGTCCTTTATGCGGCAATACTTTGATTTGTACTTCAAATTACAACAAATCGATAACCCTCGAGTCAAGTATCGCAAATTTGTTCTAATCAATTTGTTCCTACTCTACCAAATAGGCCACTTCACCTATTTGTACGTAGAATCTAAGCTCAACTCTGAAGTACCTCCACTCGAAACATTGATCCAAAGAAATGATTTTGTTCGAATGTTTAACCTTCCGCCAGAAGTGCATTTGATTGTGATTGCAAGTTTTGGCATGTCTGTCTACTTTATGTATGTTGCATTCTTCAGTAAAGACAATGACGAGTGGAACAGACTGTTGTATGATTTGTTGGTACGAAAGAAGAACAATCACAAACACTTCTTCTTGTTGCCGACTTTTGGTGGTAAACCAATTGGAAATCATATTCGATTGTTTGCTGCGGTTGTGCTGAATTCGACTCAAGGATCCGTTATTCCAATCAGTAAGATTCTTCAAATAAAATTAACAGACAATTAACTAACTATCTAACTATCTAACTAACTAACTATCTAACTATCTAACTATCTAACTATCTAACTATCTAACTATCTAACTATCTAACTATCTAACTATCTAACTATCTAACTATCTAACTATCTAACTATCTAACTATCTAACTATCTAACTATCTAACTATCTAACTATCTAACTATCTAACTAACTAACTATCTAACTATCTAACTATCTAACTATCTAACTATCTAACTATCTAACTATCTAACTATCTAACTATCTAACTATCTAACTAACTAACTATCTAACTATCTAACTATCTAACTATCTAACTATCTAACTATCTAACTATCTAACTATCTAACTATCTAACTATCTAACTATCTAACTATCTAACTATCTAACTATCTAACTATCTAACTATCTAACTATCTAACTATCTAACTATCTAACTATCTAACTATCTAACTTTATATTCAGACATTTTCATAATGATCCTTCAGTACAACTTCCTAACAACCGTTTCCTCGTTGAATTCCCCTTTATGGGTCATCATACTAACACAAATCGATTTGGCCATCTTCTATCTGACAATTTACATTTTTGTCTATTCTCATGAAATTCTCTACGTCTGGGCTTGCATTGTATTTCGTCTCTATCAAATTCATCTAACTCAGCTCTCTCAATTTATATCCCATCTCAATGTTCACAATTTGAATGACCACTTGAACAGATTCAAGCGTGAATACATTCGAATGTTGCGAGTGACGCTGGGTTTTAATAAATTTGCTGGTCAAATCATTGTGGCACTTTGTATGGTCTATGGACCGTTCAATGTTTTCTTGGTTTGTGTGTTGATTGTGCGTAAATTGAATTTGTCTGTGCAGTTGTATTTGATTGGAGATTGGTTTCATCAGTATGTGACCATTTTTGTGATTCATTTGATTTTGGCCAAGTTGAATCACCGCATTAAGGGGCTGGCACGTAAATACGTTCGAGCCAACATTCGAGTCAAGTACACGAATCGAAAGTATAAAATACGGAATGATTGCTTCATTCAAGCATTCTACACGCGACGACCGTATGGATTCACTTATCATACTTTTGGACGTATTTCTATGAATTCTTTCAGCAAGGTGAGTGTTTTGCTTTACAATTTCTCTAATTGTCTTTTGAACTTTGCAGTACATTCTACTTTATGGAGAGTTGCTGATGTTTGTGTACAAATTGTAAGAGTTACGAAGTATTGTTGGTTGAATTGAAACCTTAGAGAACTTCCCTATCTCCAAAAACGTCAAAAGTAATTTTTAACAGAATTGCCTGGAAGTTTCGAAAAGGACCTCCAAAAATGTAAAAAATTGTTTGAAATAAATAAATAAGAAATATTTAAAAATTAATCGATCAATAGAGAAATGAAAAGACAATTAGTTTGCATTGGAAATTTTTGTATTCTGTATTTCAAATTTAAACAATTTCTTTAGGAATAGGAAAACTTTTATTTCAAAACATAATTAAACGGTTAGTCGTGAATATTTTTTTCACATGAGACGTAGAATAAAATTTAAATATATAAAAGGAATATTCTTTAAAATTTATAAATTTCTAATTTAAAGTCTAAAATTGCTGAAAATTAAAATGGATCTTCTCTTAACTCAATCAATCCCCTACAAAAGTGCATCTTTTTCCAGAAATACCTTGAGTTGTATTTCGAATGGCAACAAATCGGCAAAAATTATTTAATTAATATTTCCTATATTCTATTTTCAATAAACATTTTGTTTTCAATTTTTAATGGACCCTACAGTTAAATTCTTGATTTCGTATATTTGAAATAAATTAATAAGCAATCACAGAAATCACTTTAAGGCACGTCTTCTTCTCTCCTTAAACAACAAATTGGGCCTATAATACGAAAGTACATTACGATTGAGTTCAAATTGAACTTCAACTTTGACCATCTGGGGACGAAAGTGCGGCTGAAAGTAGCGCTCAATTTGGCGTCTAATTTCATCGGACTTTTCCACCGTGGGTGCACCCACTTCCTTGGAACAGTACTGAATTGCACTGATTGACTCAACCCGGGGGAACATTCTACCCAATTGGGGGGTAATAAGGCTTGAAAGCGTCGAAAGAACCAACATAACCACCGTATAAAGTTAGTGTGCGGACTGAGGCCACCACTGGTGGACGATGATGATCCATTTGATTCGGGTTCTCCAGTTGTTGTTTGGCTTTTTTCTCCCAATAGCATTTAAACAGACCGAGGGTGAGCCCAAGAGTGTGTAGTGCGGACTTACTGCTGGACAGATCCACAAACAAATCGGGATTCATTATCTGTGTTTGGGAAAAAACATTGGTTACTAATGCGCAGTAATATGTGGAAATTTGGAGTATTAGAACAGGGGTTTGGAGTTATGGGACTTGCGGTAATCTGAACGAGCTTGTGAATTGGAGTAATTAGAGATAGTCGAATTTGGGTCATAGATTTGAGGATTATGGGATTGAGGGTTATGAGAATTAGGGGTAGGCGATTTGACTTTTGAGGGAATTAAAGTTAGTGGAATTGAGGTAATATTATTTGATTCGGATTAGGGGTAATATTAATTAGGGTAATAGAATTGGGGGTAATAGAATTGAGTTTAATGTAATTTTGATAAGAGGATTAGGAGTAATGTGGTTTGGGGTAAGAGAATTGGGGATTGCTTACCTGAGCATACTGCGAAAGACAGCATACATTGGACAAATCGAGATGGGTCAACCCGTTCAAATTGGCCCAAGTGACAGTGTTCACCTGTGAGGTGGACAGACTGAGATGGGTGAGACAGTCCCGCAGTAAGGCATTGCAGCCCCTCTAGGGACTCCGCCCGGGCTGGACTCATTTGGAATGGACCTTGGCGCATGCCCAACTGCAGCCGTCTAATGCTCGGACCAAGATGACGGATCAGTGGGCGGAGGGGCCCACTGTTGGTTGTTCCTTGTAGGGTGAAACGCTCGAGTCGACCCAAAACTGGCGCCATTAGGTCGGGATTCCGAATGGATCTATATTCGAACGAGAGAAGATGCAGCGCTTTTAAGTTGGCCATCTGATTGAGGGCACCCGACAGTCTCTCCAGTGCGTTACGGTGGAGCTCAAAATCTTCGGCTTGTTCCCCTGGTTTATCCCATTTGACCAGGGTCAAGCTGACCAGACTGGTTGACCAATTTGGGAGAAGATCCGAAAGTAGTTGCAGTCGTGGAGAGTGTTGATCGTAACCAGTGAAGGCCACCAGGTGGCATATGTGGGGGAGAAGTTCCACTGATAGTCGGAATCCTAGTGTTTGTTCTTCTAAATCATCGTTTGGAACCCGGTTAGGACCCAAGTCCGAAACGAGTAGAACATCAACATCAGAACAGCCTTGTGCGGGTCGGGTTCTGAATAGATCCCGGGCGGGATAATGACGACAGGCAGCTCGTTGGGGTTCAGTTCGCGGTAGCTTGAGACTGTGCCTTGACCGGAAAATGAGTCGAATGATCGTGTTGAAACGGTGACATACCCGACGAAGGACAAATAGATCCCATAGGGGAAGGGGTTCTAGTAGGGCACGGATACAGTCGTCCGGAAGGGTTAGGAGACGAAGGATAGGTTGAATGGGGGACATGGTTGGGGGGATTTTCTATGATTTCTTGGGATATTTGGGAAAATTTGAGAATTTCTGAGTGTTTGGGGGTAAATTTGAGTTCGTGCCCTTGTTAGAAGGAAGAAAAATATGAGGTTTTATACCTATATACGCATGCGCACACGCGTTTCGACGCTCCAAAAAGCACTCAAAAATCACACTTTGATCATATCACGTCACGTCATCTATGAACGACACTTCGAGTGATTTGTATAATATACATTTTCCGATCGAAAATTGACCGTGATCTCTCAACATGAAGAATTGAGAAATGATATGTACTGTTCATAATATACCAAACGCACAGAAATGAAAAGACAATTAGTTCGTCTTGGAAATTTGTACTCTGTATTTCAAATTTAAATAATTTCTTTTTTAACGGGAAATTTATTTTCAAAACATAATTAAACGGTTAGTCGTGAATATTTTGTAACATGAGACGTTGAATAAAATTTAAATATATAAAAGGAATATTCTTTAAATTTATGAATTTATAATTTAAAGTCTAAAATTGCTTAAAATTAAAATGGATCTTCTCCTAACTCAATCAATCCCCTACAAAAGTGCATCTTTTTCAGAAATACCTTGAGTTGTATTTCTAATTGCAACAAATTTTGATTTGTCGATTGTTATTAGCGCCTAAATGAATGAAACACTTCAAATCTCAATCCAAATTCACAACAATTACACTGGATTTTCTTCAAATAAGCAGCGTTTGGCTCAGTTACCAAATTGTGCTCACCCGTCTGACCCTAACAGTAACAGTACTGCCAATCAGTTTCCCACCTACTTTCCCAGATTCAAATTGGTCCAATTATGTCGTCAAGCAGATCAAAAAGTCTTTCTTCAGATATCTTGAAGGAAGAGATAGATGATAGCGGAATTTTATGCATGGTCGCGGCCAAAAAAAATCATCGTTAATCCAAGACGCACAAGAGGCATTCCGCCAAAGCAAGAAGAAAATCTGAAAAATGATGAAATCGATGGCGAATACATTTCTTCGGACGTTCTCAAAGAAATGGGCGACAAGTTGCCTCCAAAAATGTGAGAAACGAAATTAAGCTTAGAAATAGAAATTTCACTAAAAAATATGTCAACCTACCTTACCTGCACTCAATGTACCTCGAAACAAAGTTGACAGATATTTAAAAATTATTCGATTAATAGCAAAATTAAAAGCCATTAGTTTACATTGAAATTTTGTAATTTAAATTCAAATTATTCGTGACATGTCAAAATTGTTTGACAAACATAATTAAACGGTTCGTTCGTTTACTCATAAATATTTTATTAAAGATGAGAAAAAGGAAATTTAAAATAAATAAATGTAAAATAAAATATTTTAAATAATTCTGGATTGTTATTGTTTTCGCGAAAAAAAAATTTATTCCGAAAATGGACCTTCTTCTCACTCAACCATTTCCCTTCAAAGGACCATCCATTATAACGAAATACTTTGATTTGTATTTCAAATTGCAACAAATCGACAACCCTCAAGTGAAGTATCGTAAATTTGCTCTAATTAATTTGCTCCTACTCTACGAGATAGTGCATTTCACCTATTTGTATGTGGCCTTTAAAATCAATCCCGAAAATCCTCCAAATGATGCGCTGGTACAAATTCTGGTTCAGTTCAATTTGCCAGCAGAAGTGCATTTGATTGCGATTGCAAGTTTGTGTATGTCTGTCTTTTTCGTGTATATTGCATTCTTTAGTAAAGATAACGATGAATGGAACAGACTGTTGTATGACTTGTTGGTGCGAAAGAAGAACAATCACAAACACTTCTTTATGATGCCGACTTTTGAACCAGTTGGAGAGCACATTCGAGTGTTTTCTTCGATAGTGTTGAATGCTTCTCAATTGCAAAATATTGCAATCGGTAGGATTATAATTAGTAGATCATTCTAATATTTAATATTAAAATTTACGCTATATTTAGATCTTTTTATTGTGATCCTTCAGTACATCTTCTTGACAAGCATGTTCTCGTTGGATGCACCTTTATGGACAATTTTAACTCAAATCGATTTGGCCATCTTCTACCTGACACTGTACATCTTTTGCTACTTTCATGTATTGTTGTTTGTCTGGGCCTTGATTGTATTTCGTCTCTATCAAATTCATTTGATTCAAATGTCTAATTTTATATCTTTACTCAAAGTTCGCAATTTGAATGATCATTTGAACAGATTCAAACGCGAATACATTCGAATGTTGAAAGTGACGTTTGAGTTCAACAAATTTGCTGGTCAATAGAGCGGTCCATGGTGGGGTCATGTCTTAGTTTCTAAAAAGGCTGGGTGCTAAACGCTTCCATGTGATGCCAAAAGAGATTCCCGCGCTATGGGGGAATCATATGTTGCAACATGAACTCGCACATCGAACTCAAAATTCCCCCTTTAAAAGATGGGAGTTTTGAGTTTTTTCTGAAAAATAATTTTTTGAGCGTTTTAGCGTCTAATACCCTAAGCAAAAATGTTTCTATCTTGTTCAGCACAAAATTCTGAATAAATTAACACCTTTCAAAAATTTTTCAGATAGTTCCTGGTGGGCGTTGGGCTTCTTGAAAGGGGACAATAAAGTGAATCGACTATAAATTCGAGCATGTAATTAAGGAAACATTTATAATGGCTTTGTTATTTTACCAAACCCCGCCATGTGTGGTACCAAAATTCTTGAAATGCCAAGTAGAATACGATGACGCAATCATCAAATTAATTCAGAGTACTAGAATCGATCCAGAATTGGGCGTCATCCTGGGTTTGGTTATGTGAGGTGTCAAAATACTCGTAACAACTTGTGTATCAAAGTGAAACACAAATAATAATTCATTTTATGGAATTTTCAAATTCTGGTAACCAGAATCGTCAAGAATTATAATATGTGATGTAAAAATTAATGTGATTGTGAATATATCAAAATATTGTAAAAAATTAAGTAATTTCTACAATTTTAATGGCCAGAATCGCTATGGAATTGGAAATTCCAATTCATGTTTATGGATTTTATTCAAAAATTTACAAATCGAATATATTTCCCAAATAATTTATTTGGATATTTCCGGAATTTGAGAACCCCAAAGGAGATTCTGATGATCAACAATTTAATCCAAACAACCAGAATCGTATCAGAATTGGCGTTTCAATGAATTCGGGAACAAATTATAATTAAAATATTTTTTCCCGAGCCATTGAATAAATCAGCAATATTTTCCTCAATGTCAATTTCACCCATTGTAATTTCAGAAATAAAATATATACCCCAAATCTCCTTCAATTCTTTTGCAATAATCTTGCTAATTTCTCTAACAATGTCTTTTGAATTGACGTTTTTTGCATAATTATTTTCATCGCGAATTTTAAAAAAGCGAAGTAAAACGTCTTTTTTTGTTGGAAGATAGTTTGTAGGTAACTTGTCTGTCGGTTTACCAAAAATTGGGCATACACGTAATTGGCCAGAAGACCTCGTTCCTTTTGAAAAAGTGACTTTATCATGCACATATTGAAACATTTTAAAATCGATAAAATCAATGAAGCCTTAATTTCTATACAAAAAAGTTTGTGAAATTTCTTTAGAATTTTTCCAAATGAACATTACACGAATTAAGCAGACATAAAAATATTGTAAACTGCGGGTACGTTTGTCATACGAAGTAACAAACAACTCAAATTTCATTTGTATAAGAAAAATGTTAACTATGATGAAAGTGTCTAAGTTTGTCTGAAAATTATCTGTATTTGATTAGATAAATTTTATAAAAACGCATGGTACTTGAATACTTTGAACTACAATAATACTGACTTTCAGATCATGTCAGACAAAGGCATGTACTGTATTAACTAGGTTTTTGATTCTTGCATTTGAAAACATTTGACATGGCATATTCGATATGTCTCTGATTCTTATTCAATTGTTTTGATAACTCATAACGACTCATTAAATGAATATCAAATAAATGTTTTCTTTGATATCCAAGTTAATCCGAACACTTTGACACCCCACAAGAAAAATTCTGCTTCGCGCCCAATTCTGGTACGATTCTGATATCCAGAATTTGACCGTTTATTGGAATATCGCAGATTTTCGCATACTATTTGATATCCCAATCAATACGACCATTTTGATATCACAAATGGTCAAATCCAGCATGACGCCCAATTCTTGATCGATTCTGGTAGTCTAAATTGAGATGTCGATTGCGTCATCAGATTCTCCGTAAAATTTCAAAAATTTTGGTACCACATATGTCTTGGTTTGGTTAGATAATAAGAGAATTAGAGGCAATGCATATTATGTCTATAAAAATACATATATTCACACTTTGGTTACTTTTCAATTCGCCCAGAACCTGCCAGGAAACACTTAGAAGATTTTTGAAACATACTATTTTATTCAGAATTTTGTGCTGAACAAGATCAGAACAATTTTGGGGCAAGTTTACAGCTCTTAATCGCTCATAAATCACATTTTCCACAAAGCACTCGAAACTCCCGTCATTTAAGCGTGAAATTTTGAGTTCGATGTGCGAGTTCATGTTGCAACGTATGATTCCCCCATAGCGCGGGAATCTCTTTTGGCATCACATGGAAGCGTTTGGCACCCAGCCTTTTTAGAAACTAAGACATGACCCCACCATGGACCGCTCTACTGGTCAAATTATATTGGCAGTGTGCATGGTCTATGGTCCGTTCAATGTTGTCTTGGTTTGTGTGTTGATTTTGCGCAAGTTGAGTTTACTTGTGAAATTGTTTGTGATTGTGGATTGGTATCATCAATTCAATACTATTTTTGTGGCTCACTTGATCTTGGCCAAGTTGAATCATCGGATTAAGGCACTGGCACGTAAATATGTTCGAGCCAACATTCGAGTCAAGTACACGAATCGAAAGTATAAAATACGCAACGATTGCTTTATTCAGGCATTCTATACTAGGCGACCATATGGATTTACCTATCATACTTTTGGACGTATTTCTATGGGTTCATTTAGCAAGGTGAGCCTTTCTCTTTACTGATTCTGTAATTTTGTTTTGTTTTTGAACTTCACAGTACATTCTACTTTATGGGGAGTTGCTGATGTTTGTTTACAAATTGTAAACAAGAGTTTAGAAGTATTGTTGAAGAAAGTGAACTAAAACTTCCATATCTCAAAGTAGACTAAAAGTAGTTACTAATTGAATGGCCTGGAAGTTTCGAAAGGGTCCTCCAAACTGTTGCAGGACACGGGACACAGAGAATGAAATCGATGTTTATTCAACATAACGAGATAACAAACTGAGCACAGAACAGCAGCTTATATACAACGAGAGAACATTCGAGAAACGTCTGGCAAATTTCGCTTCGAGAACCTTCTACTCGTTTCTACATTTACAATCTACAATGTTCTAGATGTTTCTATACAATTCGAGTAAACTCTACTTGTTCTAGAATGTTCTAGTCATGACAAGAATGTTACAGACTAACCTAATCACATATCTCAACACACCCCCTGATTAGGTGATGTCTGAAACCATAGGTACGAAATTGGGCTTGATGACAAGTCGTCGCGAGACCTGAGATGAGACAGGCGTGGATGACCAGATGCGAGTTGGAAACACAGGCATATTTGAACGAAGATCATCATTCGGGCGCATAGAAAAACTTTGACAAGTTCGGGATCCAGTGCTGTTCCAAAGTCGTAATTTCCCACAATTACAGAAACTGGTTCGGTGACAAGTTTAGAATTTACAGAGTCACAACTGAGTTCTGGGACTGGGTCTGTTGCGGATTCAAATTCTGGTTCGGTAACTGGTCTAGAGACAAGACCAACGACAGGTTCAGCGACTAATTCTGGGATAGGCATAGATCCAGGCCTCGATGCGGGTATAAATTCAAGTTGAAAGCTGTACTTGGTAGATTCAAGTTCCAAAAAATGTCCAAGAACAGGTTCATTGACAGATTCTAGGACGAGTTTAGAGACTGGCACAGATTTGATATCAGAATCTAGCTCAGTAGCAGACTCAGAGACGGACTTAGAATCGGATTCAGAAACTGGTTGACAGATGCGTCCAACGGGTTCTTGGCCAAGTTCAGGAGTGGATTCAGAAGCGGGTTCAGGAACCGGCTCAAGGGCGAGTGCTGATTCAGACTTAAAGCCGGGTTTATAGGCAGGTTCAGTGTCAGATTCATGGGCCCGTTCGGAGACAAGAACTGGTCCAGAGACGAGTTCTCCGCGGGGTTCTTGGACTAGTTCCAAGACATTTACGGAAACTTGTTCAGGCACAAGTCCATAGACGGGTTCTGGAGAAACTTCAAACGCATGTTCCGAGACAGGTTTGGTGGAAGATTCAAGGACGAGATCAGCTGGGAGTTCTAGAACGGGCTCGCTGACGGGTTCACACACAAATTCATGAACAGGTCCTGATTCGAACATATGGCCGAGTTCAAGGGCGGATTCAGTGTCGAGTTCAGGGCAATGTTCACTTTCTTGTTGAAATTCAGATTCGAGCTCAAAATCGGGTTCGGGTTCTTCTAAATCAAATTCAAATTCTGAGTCAGGATCAGTTTCAGAGTCAAACTTTGAAGTAGGCAAGCACTCAACCTTCAGAGTACTTTGAAGTTGAACAGATTCCAAGCGAAGCAGATTCTCTAAATCAGAGTCGAATTCAAAATCTACGTCAGGATCTGGCTCAAGATCTGAGACCATTGCAGGGATAGTCGCTGGATCTTTGGTGGATTCGATCATTATGTCGGAAACTGCTCTTGGAACTGGGATAGGAGCTGGAACAGTTTCTAAAGCATCAACTGAGTCTTTGGCTGATCCGAGCTTAGGGCCAAGAGCTGGTTCAGGGAATGAGACTAGAGCTGGAACTTGTGCTGGGTTCAGGGCTGATTCAAACACTGGATCAATGGATGATTTAAAACTTGGGTCTGGAGCTTGTTCTCGTAATGCAGAGTCGAAAACTTGATCAGAAACTTGATCACTTACTTGCTTCAGGACTGGTTTCGAAACTCGATTCGGAACTCTTTCCATTACGGACTTCAGGAGAGGCTTTAGAATAGATTTCGGGACTGACTTCGGTTCTGATTCCGGGACTGGTTTCGGAACGGGTTTCGGGACTGGTTTCAGTGCTGGCTTCAAAGCGGAAGATTCTCTCAGTTTGAAGCAGTGAGCAATTCGATGACCAGGACGGTGACAATAATAACAGGCATTGCGGGCAATGTCTCTGGTTCGTTGAGCACCTTTAGCGGGATCCATTCGGGTTTTCGGGCTGCGAGCGAGGAAAGATCTTCCTTGATGCAACTTTCGACATTTATCCTTGATCTTATCGATAGCTTCATCGACCGAGTGGGTACCATATGCGATAATATCCCTGAAGGATGTCCAGGCGGAATCATCAGGAAGGGTCTCAACCAGAAGTCCAAGGTGCTTGTCATTGTCGAAAATAGCACCACCTGCTCGGAGATTCCGGATCTTTCTTTCCACGAGGTCGAGGTGTTCACTAACTGAGTTGCTGTCGAGTTTGACCAACTTGGTGGACTTGATGTCTTTTTCGAGTCGAGATAACTTGGTGTAGGACAACATTCCATACTTTGCTCTAATATTCTGCACCGCTTGGTAGGCAACGAATGACGAGCCAAGGCACGACCGGAACTTCTCTGGAACAGCTTTCAGGAGAATACACATAGCCTGGCGATTAACGGGATGATCTCGAGGGTAAACTTGCTTGATGGCATCGAGAAGGCCCTCTCTATCCAGGATGGCTGAAAGCATGAAGAACCAGGTTTTGAAGTTGTACTGGTCAAGCAGGGGAATCGAGTTGTCATCAATGACATGAACATGATTAACAAACGGACCACGGGAAGAGTCACGAACAGTCTCAGGAGAAAACAAACTCACTATACTCGACAGGACTGATGTCACACTGGAGAATAAGCAAGAACTCAGGTTTGACTTGATCAAAGATCGTTCGGGTTTCAGGCTGATCGAAGAGTGTTCGGGAACGGAATTCGAGTTTCTTGAAGAACTTTCGAGAGCTTGACTTAGGCTAGACAGAGAAGATCCGATAAACTGGTTCGGATTGGTTGAACAACTTTCGAGAAGATTATTCGGGATGGTCGAAGAAGGTTCGAGAACACGGTCGGGGTTGATCGAAGAAGATTCGAGAACACGGTCGAAGTTGGTCAAAGAAGGTTCGAGAAGAAGATTCGGGCTGGTCGAAGAACATTCGAGAACACGGTCGAAACTGGTCAAAGAAGGTTCGAGAAGAAGATTCGGGCTGGTCGAAGAACATTCGAGAACACGGTCGAAACTGGTCGAAGAACATTCGAGAATTAGACTCGTGCTCGTCGAAGAATCGAAAACATGTTTCGGGTTGGTCGAAGAACTTTCGAGAACGAGATTCGGGCTGGTCGAAGAACTTTCGAGAACAAGGCTCAGGCTGACGGGAGAATAAGGCAAATCTAGGGATGACTCGAGAACGGGTGACAAGGTCACTGAGGCAGAAACAGGGAACGGTTGTACCGATGAACGACCGGGAACAGAGTTCGGGTACTTTACGGAATTACCGGAAACAGGTGACAGGATTGTTTTGGAATTGCCGGGAACTGGTGACGTTAATTTCGAGACACAACCGGGTACTGGTGACATAGATACCGGGGATGCTGAAGACCGGCCTGGAACTAGAGACAGAGGTGCCGAGACACGGCCGGTAACTGGGGACGGGAATGCCATGAGACTGGGAGAAACTGGTGTCGGGAATGCCGAGGAACGGTCGGGAACTTGAGACAAGGATTCCGAAATACTTCCGGGTACTAGAGACGGGAATGTCGGATAACGACCGGGAACTGGTAACAAGGATGCCGAAGGACGGCCGAAAAATGGAGACGGGAACGCCGAGACACGGCCGGAGAACTGGAAATAGATTCCAGACAAGACCAAGACAGCGAGAACGGTGATGATGGTCACAGTTGACACTTCTGGCAGGAATGGACGGATGAGGTCCAACAGGGCACAGACGAGAAACACGGGTAGAGACATCGTGCTGATAACGTGTTGCAGGACACGGGACACAGAGAATGAAATCGATGTTTATTCAACATAACGAGATAACAAACTGAGCACAGAACAGCAGCTTATATACAACGAGAGAACATTCGAGAAACGTCTGGCAAATTTCGCTTCGAGAACCTTCTACTCGTTTCTACATTTACAATCTACAATGTTCTAGATGTTTCTATACAATTCGAGTAAACTCTACTTGTTCTAGAATGTTCTAGTCATGACAAGAATGTTACAGACTAACCTAAT
>JAKIJQ010000616.1:0-20361 GCA_023373905.1 Rhizoglyphus robini | reverse complement strand
TAACTCCACATCCCACAACATTCTCCACACAGACAACACATTCAATTTGTTGATAATATATCTCACTATTTGCAACATTCACATTTGTAACAATTCAATAATTGATTGCTTCTATTATTTGACATATTATTCGTATAAGCCAACAGCAGGAAAAAACTTTTAGTAACTTAAAGTATATTCATTCATTCAAGTACTCAATTTTACAAAAAGATGCTAAACGGATTCGTTTGCCTTTTTCTCATCTTGATCCAATGATTTGATTCGATCGTTTTGTACATCTTCAACCTTTTCGTAGAACCACAAGCACGTCAAAATGAGAGCAGCAATTGACATGGCAATTTTCAATAGCTACATTTACAATTACAATTAATTTTATGCAAATATATTTGTGAATATTTATACATTCGACACAAAAGACCACAAAAACATGTCTGCATTTTTGGCGGTCACATTCACTTGTCAATGGAGACTGAACTGTTAAGCCTTGATTGATTGCTTCACCTTCTTCAGTGTCATCGTGTTCACAGTAATGATTCGTGACTTGTGCTCTAACATCACTCGTAAATCCACAATTGGCAACTGAACATTTATAATGGCCAAGATGGCGTATGAGATAGTGCTCCATTAGACGATCATTGAAAATAACCAACAATCAGTCCGAGTTCAGGAACATCGGTTATTCATAATGGTGCAGACATTTTGGTGTGGTAAAAGGTCAATGAAGTTCAATGACTGAATCAAGCATAAAAAATGACTACAACTTTTGACCTTTAGACTCACTGACCCACAGACACAAATATTTGCATTGTTGCATGAAATTGTTACAATCTGGTGATTGTGTGACAGAAAATTGTGTGAAAAACAAATTGGCAAATGTGAACAAATGAAAATTATCATAAAAAGTGTAAAGTGAAATACAAACAAAAGATTGCAATTACAGACATTACAAGTAAATAAAGTCGACTCAACTCTGCCATCACTCGTCCACCACCACTCGAACATATTCGTTCGGGTCTCGCAGGTCCACAATGTTCCTCTTCTTCTGTTTCTTCATTGTTTTAGGCAAACCAAAGTGCTGCACTCGAATGTGTCTAATCAGGTTACCACGTGTATTGTATTGCTCTCTGCATTTTGGCCAGCCGCAATGAAATTGATTACTGCCGAGATGAGTCAGTTCGTGTCGATTCAATTTAGCTTTAAAGGCAAATGAAGCTGTACAGCCAGGGTAAGTGCAGTGCAAATGCTTCGATTGGTAGTGATGTTTGGTTTGTTGATGAGTTGACATCTTGCTACGAGTGTCAGTCATCTCGACACAGTCACTGACAAGATTGCACTGGAACTGACCAGTCTGATGATTCTGGTACCAGTGTTTGTTAGCTTTAATTTGGGAATCCTTTTCTTTGGGACAAAGTGCACACAGGAATCGAGTATTGCGAGAATGACTTTGTTTGATGTGATC
The DNA here is from genome assembly GCA_023373905.1 of Rhizoglyphus robini. Classification (NCBI taxonomy): domain Eukaryota; kingdom Metazoa; phylum Arthropoda; class Arachnida; order Sarcoptiformes; family Acaridae; genus Rhizoglyphus; species Rhizoglyphus robini. Next base: position 18,902 of record JAKIJQ010000616.1, on the reverse strand, counting down.
ACGAAGTTGATTTCTGAAAATAAAACTAGGTAAATATAAGTAAAATGAATGAATTCACTTACGTATTATCGAATCGTGCATTGCAATTGGTGGCAAAACATCGAAGAGGAGGAAGTTGATGCACAGTGCGCAAGTGATCGTGCAAGTGAACCATTGAATCCAACTTGACATTACAATTTGACTCGGTGCAATTCAAATGGAGCACTTTGACCTTTGCTTCTTCTCGATCATCGTTGCCAATGTCTTCACCATCTTCTTCATCGTCTCCATCATTCTCCTCGATTGTTATCTTCGATATCTTGCCAGTTCGATTCGATGTTGGTTGTTTTCGTTTGTTGTGCTGAGTGGAAGCAGTTGCCTGTTGGTTGAGTGCAGTTCGGCTCGAGTCTTGTGCAGTGCTGGTCGAAGGTGACAATAGATCAGCTGATTGAGTCACTGGTTGAGGTAGAACTGGTGGGAACGATGACGATGATGACATGATAATAATCAAGGTGGTTTGACAATTGTGGTCAACACAGAATAATTCTTCACAGAGAAAAATCTCGATTTGTGCACGCGTGGTTTCGTACAAAGCAGACAATCATCACATGTGCTGCACTGCCACAACAAACATGTCTGTCTGTCCTCACTGAGCAACAAACTTACTTACACGAACACAGATGGCGCCACGCGTGTTTTTTAGGAACTTATTTTTTAAATTCGTGAGCGCGCTCATTTTGACATTCTCAACAAGTTCAGTTATTATGACCCACAGGATTTGACCAATATTTTTCCACAATTTGGCAGCTAATTGTGAATCTCTTCTGAATATCACACAGACTCTGCCAAAAAGTTTCTACTCTGGAGAACAAGACTACACTGGTGGAACACTGCAGCCAGTACCAGCACTGCCATCGTTCGGGCAAGCTGAAGAAAATCTGAAGAACTCACTCAAATCTAAAACAATTTAGATCGAATGTTTTGGTCTTATTTGCTCATCAACCAATTCAGGCTGATTCAGTGTTTTCCTGAAAAGGAGGTTGTGATAAACCGAAACCTGAAGCTTGAGTGAATGTAAATTAGAAAATTGATAAATGAATTACTATAGTTTTTCCCTTACCCAGTTACGAGCAGTATACAGCTAAAAATATTTATTTTTGTCGAAACAAATTATCCCCAGTGTTCATTGTTCCGTTGATGTTGAGTTGAACATTGTTAAGTTGGGCATTTGTCATATTGAGAGAGGACATGCCTGCTTGTGGGTTTGATGTTGTTGTTGGATTGTTGAGTACGTATTGAAAGTCTAAATAGCTCACTTGTTTAGGTGGATACCGAAATGGACACTGACCAAAGTTGACAATGCACTGCTGGTGAGTGAACAAACTAATCGATGCAAAGTGAGCTTTCTTGGAGAAGTAGATTTTCGATGGACACTTGAAGATGTGCTCGTTGAGGCTGAATGTGAACACTCGCCCAAATCCGTCAATGAGACAGCCAACCACGTCACCTGCTTTCCATTGAGACACCTTCCTGAGCACAGTTCTCTGTCCATCGTGCCACAAGCATCGATTGTAGCCGTCGAAAGCAATCGAAGTGTCATTGTCGCCCACTTTGCTCTCGTCTGTGTCTTTGCGTTTAGTGGTCCAACCGAATCGCATCTCTCCACCAGTGACCAGTGTCACTTCAAAGTAGAATATGTTCGAATTGCCTGACGAGCTCGAGCGAACACTCTGCCAGTGACGATCACTGCGAGCTGAGAGCAGATCAGACGATAGTTTGAGATGACTTGTTTTGTCGAGAGGGTTCAGTGTTGCTTTGTGAGTGCTGGTGATGGACAATTCACTCGACTTGAGAACATTATCCAGAAACCACTGACAACAAAAGTCAGTTTGACGAAGAAGATGCTCAGAGACTTGGTAATATGATGAGGCAAGGCTATAGTTTGAACAACACTTTGATTCCAATTGCTTGCGAAACTTTGCATTCAAAGACATGTGATCTTTGTCTTCTCTGGCCAAGTCCATCTTTTCCAAACAAATGATTGCAAATATCCACATCCATTCATCAACCACTTGATCACTGTTGGTCACAAGTGAGGTGAGATATGTAATCACTTGTTTGTGCAGATTGACTCGCAATTGGAGATCATTCATCGTGGTGATCAGAGCTGAGAGGACAAGACAGACATTGCGATGTTTGATGCACGTGTCTGCGGTCAGTTGAAGGCTAAAGTAGGGATAGAGCACTTGACAAACCAGATCTGAATAATGTAGAAGCTTTTGTGATGATTCATTGATAAATAGAACAATCCAATTTGCGATAAAATCGATTTTATCGTTGTTTGACTCGCCCATCGCTTCAATTACCGACTGAATCAGTCTCAAGCAGTCATCTCCATTCACCAAATTGAGCTTCACAACTTTACTATCTACAATATCCTGCTCAACTTGTATTACTATTCGATCAATTTCTTTCTGTTTATCATCGTCAAACACAAGTTCAACTCGGTCATTCACCAACACATCTACAGTTGAATAACACTTTGATAATGCTGGTTCGGTGAATGTTGTTTCTGATTGAGAAAGTTTAGTTTTAAAACTTCGAAACGTTACATCTTTAGGTGGATACTTGAAGGATGTTTGTCCAAAGTTAAAGTAACACTGTTGGTCCTCTGAGAGACTGATTGCGACATAGTAATTTGAGAAGAAATATATCAAAGTGTTTGAGTCATACTTGAGTTTTTTTCCATTCAAGTAGAACGTAAATTTAGAGTTGTTGAAATCAATCAAGCATCCCACAACATCTCCAGGTGACCATTTAGATTTCATGTTTAGTTCGATTGGTTCCTGGTTCAATTCAGGATTGACATTATACAAACTTTGATTGCATCCATCGAATCCAATTGAGAATTTATCATCGCCAACTATAGTTCCATTCCAATCAGTTTGATTCGTAGCCCAACCAATTCGCATTTCTCCATCTGTGAGCAGAATTACTTCGTAGTAATAGATGTCTGAATTGACTGAACACAGAGATCGAATACTTTCCCATTGATGGTGATCATTTCTCACAGCCAAACAGTCACTCGACAGTTTAAGGTTTGACGTTTTATCCTGTGGGTTGAGTATAGCTTGATCGCTCGTTTGTAGCTCTTGATTCAGGATCACCTGATCACGCAGCCACTTCGCACATAAGCCAACTTGTAGTCTTTGTATGTCACCATGTGAAAGTTCGTACAACCGAGAGATTGGTGACAATTGTCCAAATAATTCTGACCACCAGTTTAGAGTTGAGGTGTTTCGATGGTTTGTGAGCAATAGTTTTCTTGCGTTTGACGTTAGTTTAATTTTGTCGAAATTTGACAAAACATTTATCACTCTTTGAGGGAATTTTACAAAAGGTCGAAATCCAATGAAATTATTAGAAACAGTGAACACGAGTAGATCAAGGCTAAGCCATGTAGGTACAATGAAGTCCAGAGAAGTGATGATTGCGCAAACATTGTGACACTTTATGTGATTTTCTTTGTTAAGTTGAAGTTGAGTGTAGGGATAGAGCAGTTCGTTGAGTTTGGCATAAAATATTTTTCGTTCTGACCATTTAAGAAAATATTGATTATTAATTTGATTGATCAACACTTCTTGAATGTCTTCTTCATCTTGCAACTCAATTTGCATCACTTCTATCACCGATTGAATGAATCGAAGACATTCGAGTTGAGTGAGGTCTGGTTTGGTGCTTTGCTTTATGGCGATATCTATCTCAAATTGTCGCACCAACTCGTCACATTCGTCTTGTTTTGTGTCTTGATAAAACAGATCTACTTGATTTTCTACGACAGGATGTTTAAACCAGTAAATATCATTTAACACTTCAGTTTCCGATAATCTATATTTCCTCGTATCTCCATTTGTAACTTCATCGAAACTTTTAAATTGAATATCTTTTGGTGGAAACTTAAATGGGGATTGGCCAAAGTTAAATTGACACTGTTGGTGGGCATGGAGACTTACAGAGGCAAAGTAAGGAGAAGTGGTAAAGTAGACATCAATTTGGCAATCAAGTTTGTGTCCATTGAGATAGAACACAAATTGACGGTTGTGGGTGTCGATCAAGCAACCAACGACGTTCGGAGATTGGTGGGCAGGGAGATTGGTGATTGGGTGGGTGAATGTTGTTGTGAACAATATGACCATGGTAAACATTAAATGCAATCGAATGTTCATCGTCTCCAACATTACAATAATTCCCATTCTTCCAACCAAATGTCCCATCTCTCGTGCTCCATCCAATTCGAATCCATCCTTGTGTAATGAGAACAACTTCATAGTAATAAATGTCTGATGCTACACCAAATGAAGAACGAACTGTAGAGTAGTAATGTGTATCACATCTCGCTTCGAATCGATCAGGTGATAGTTTGATCAGTGGCAATTGGTTCACTCGTCCCTCCTCATTCCACAGGTTGTTCACTGACCACTTTGCACACCACCAAACTTGGTACTCGATTGAGTTGAATTGTTGGTTGGGTAGAAGTGCAGCAGACTCGACCATCTCCGCCATATTCCTCAACTTGAGCCTCAATCTGTCTTGACCATCTCTGTCCACTCTATTCGTCACACACATCCATTCCAAGTTCACAATAGCCACCAACTTCATTTGATCATTTTTGTCACGATCGATTAATCTCATCATGTAATTCAATATTCGAACACTCACTTGATTCAATACATTCGAGTAATACTTTCTTTTTTCATCTCCACCTTCTCCAACAACATATCTCAACATTCTCCAAATCAGTTCACTCAAGTTTCTATGTCCTCTCCAGTCCACCATTTCTTCATCGAGTTGAGTCATCAACCAATCCAATCTTTGCATCAACCAACACGTCACTTTACTTGTGGGATATTCACTGAACACACGTACTGTAAACCAAACAGACCACTCATCTTCACTCACCTCCACCACAGTCACAATGTATTCGAACATTTCATCATAAATTTCATCAATCACATTTCCACCTTCCTCAACCATCTTTCCCAACAACCAACACATTTTCACATGTTCCCACCAGTCACATTCCTTCGATGTCTTCAATTCATTCAAATGCAAATTAATCAAATTATTCAATAAGTCACTAACTTTATCTGATGACATTGAATACGTTCCAACGAATACTTTGAAAATATAACAATTTCTCACCAATTTGAACACATCTGTCCGCATGAGCACACAAAATCCTTCAACCTCCCACAAGTCTTCAGCGAAATCACTTTTATATTTTCTCAAATCTTCCAACTCAATTTCACCATTAACACAATCAATAATCACATTCTCCAATTCCCCCATTTTCGATTTTCTATTAGTTTCCTCCATTTGGATCAATTTTTCAGTCCAACTTAACACATCACAAACACAACAACAACAACACCAACTGACTCACCCAATCCACCACCACTGATTTGACTTATGTTTTAAAGTACGTCGTCCTGTATGTGTGATTACAATCAACCACTCAAACACATGTCAAAACCAACCAACTCTCTTATCAACGCCAAACCAACAGGAGTTTCCACCACTACGCATTAATGCTGTAATGTTATGCAGCAATGTAAGTATACGGTGACGTAATCAGCAATAACGGATATCAATTTGTCGTTCAATATATTTAATTTTAAAAAAATTCCAAAGCCAAACACTAAAACACAATCAAACTAATTCGCCGATTTGTTTCTAAACTTAATACAAACTTCAATATAAAATAAGTAAAAATGCAATGAATCATTGAAAAATGAACAATGACTTTAAAATCCATCTTTACTTTTTAAGCCTCAAACAACAATCTTATCAAACAATTGTCCCTTATCATCAAAAATCCTTATCAACCCAACAAACCCTTGAATCATATTACTCAATGATACTCAATATTACGTCGTTGATTTGTTAATTTAATTTTGTATATACAGGCGAGACACGTCGTCGTCGGCTTTGGGAGTTATCACTTTTTGGGAGTTTCTTGTTATTCATTTTGATTTTTAATTGATATTAAAAAGTGATTCAAAAAAATTGAAATGAAGCTTGCTGAGTCCAATTTGGTTGAACTTTTCTCGAATATGGCAGTGATTCAAGAGCCACCACCGGAAAATTCATCAATGGATAATCAATCTTCTGTGAATATTTCCAGTTACGAGAATCCATTCACTAAATGGATTCTCAATCTGGAATCTGTGATTATGAATCCCAGTTGGAGTAATCGTGATTATCAGTTCATCAAAGAAACGTTTTACTTTATGAGAAAATCCTTTGAGCATCCAATGGATGCGTTGTTCTATTTAGGAAAATCCATGATTGACACCCTTGGGACCAAGGTTCCAGATGAACTCACCGACGTTTCGGTGGAATGGATTTGGTCTTGTGGATTTGCAACTCTAGACGGACAATCTTCACTTCTAAATGACTCGACTGAGTTGCTCGAGTTGATCTTGCCTTATCTCAAATCAGATCTGCCCGTTCACAAACAACGTAACTTGTGTATCTTTGTGAATCTTCTACTGAAAAAGTTTTCGAATCAACTCGACAAGTTTCTTGATGAAGTGTCAGAAAAATTGGAAAACTTTCTTATCAAAATTTTATCAGAGTGTACTCACATATCTACTCTGTTGTATGCAGTAATACTGCTGGAAAGTTTCTACCAGATTTCTGGAATTATTCCCGATGATACAATTTTGAAGGACTTTTTATTCAAGCACACTCAAATTGAAACGGAAAGTCATCTCACTGGTCAACTCAAGTTTTGTGCTCAAAATTGTTTGGATTATCTTATCAACAATCCAACAACTGATTCATCATCTTTATCAGATCAAAGTATCCGGGAAGTATTCTCTCGGTTTGATCGCACGCCTTTCCTGAAACTTTCCCACGATGAATTATCAGTACGATCAGATTCAATCGCATTCCAATCTTATCAATGTTCTTCTTATCAAACTTGTCCATCTGGCAAAAGATTCTATTACGAGGTTACTCTTAACACTTCCGGTCCAATGAGTGGTCCAGTAAGGCAACGACACTAGATGGCATTGCCATTGGTTCTGATAAGCATTCCATTGGATATGATGGTCACAGAAAATGGGTTTGGGTGAACAATCGAACTTATCAGATTGCTGATGAAAGTGCACCTCGATGGAAAGCAGGAGATGTTGTAGGATGTTATCTAGATCTATCTCAAGAACCAAAACAGAAATTCTATTTCTACCTAAATGGTCGCTTGTTGGAAACATTCCGGGAATTTGATATTCTGGCAAAAGTATACTTCCCAGCAATCTCCTTATCACTCCATCAGCAGTGCGAACTCAATTTTGGCGCAAAACAATTTCATTTGTCAGTACCAGATGAGACTTACAATTTTTATCAGGAATCTAAAACGACAAAAGAAGATTTCCAGAAAGAAATACAGAAATCTTATGATGGCAAATTTCCTGGTCAGCTATTATCAGATTTTTTGATCTTTTCTTACTAAACCTTGAATGAAAATTTTTTTTGATTTTACAGAAAGAAAATATGATTTTAAATATTTTCATAAAGAACTTCTGAAAGCTTCCACATGCTGATAAGAAATCACAAGGAAATTTTCTTGCCTCAATTGATGAGATCTACAAACAAAATTACTGGAGCTAAAATTGGAAGTAATTCTAATCTTATCAACGTACTAATTGGAACTCTCATCAGATTGATTTCATATTTAGATGATCAACAGATAATCAACTTACCAGATTACACGAATCTTGTCAAACCTTATCTGATTTACAATGAAAATCCAGATCTTATCAAACAACGCAATATCTGCATCTCTATTCTGATTTTATCACCCAAATTCTTGAATCAAAACTTATCAGACGAACTAGTGGATTTCTTATTGAAAATCTTTTTCGAAAACCAGGATGAACTATCTAAGCTTTTCGCGTTAATAATCTTATCAAACGATGAGAAAGTTTGCGAAAAGCTTCGTAATCAAAGCGGAAAATTTTACGAAAATCTTACTGGGCTTGCCGATAAGAGTTTTTGATAAAATTCCGGTTAATCGTTTGTATTTGGAAGGCTTCAATTTCATGAATTATCAAATTGGATTTCTGTCGAGTTGGATTTTGAATAACAATGATCAACCTTGTTTAGATTTTATCAAACGTTCTGATAAGATTAAGATATCATCTGATTGCTTATCAGTTCGTACTATGAATTACTATGAATGGGAAAAATGTGTACTATTGTGGTTATTCGTTGGTTGAAAGTGGAGTTTACTTTTATGAAGTGATTTTTACTTACAAGTGGATCGATGCGAATTGGCTGGGCTTTTTGCTGCCATTGATAAGGAAGATATTATCAGTGAGTTGATAAGTTATGAAGGAAAAATTCGATTCTTGTGGAAAGAAGGGCAGGATGCGGTTCCTTATCAAGATCTAGAATCATGGGAAAGCTGGAGATGTAATCGGTTGTTTGATTGAGATTGATGATAAGAATTTAACTACCATTTTCTATCAAAATGGCAGATCTATCTATAGGGGAAACTGATAAGATCTTATCATCGCGCTCATATTTCCCTTCAATCTCCGTTTCTCCTTATCAACAAGTGCATCTAAATTTTGGTCAAGCTCCTTTCCAATTTCCAGCAGGAAAATTCAACAATTCAACAGTGAAACCGATTTGTTCTCTGAATCCAAGCACTGGACCACAGGCAGAGTTTTGTCAACTTTGTCATGTTCGACCACATCAAGTGCAATTCTCTCGATGTAATCATTGGAAGTTTTGTATGGGTTGTGTGGGCAAAATGACAGAATGTCCAACTTGTGTTGGAATTATTGTGGATACTAATGAGTTAATAAAATAAAAAATTTTATCTTATATTTCCACTTGACTAAATTTCAAATTCATTTTTGTATGACAAGTGAGTAAAAATATTCTAGTTGTGTTTGTTGAGTGTGAGGCTTTGTGAATTGCACAAAAGCGTATTTAAGCTGCAAGTGTGACTCGTATGTACATACGAGTATTGAACAATAAGATAGTTAAGTTGATGCGCTCTCTTATCTGTTGTTTGCTATGATATGATGTTGAATGGACTAGCTTAATACTATTTTTGGGTTTGGAATGAGTGTGAATTGACTTGTAGTCACAGACTACTAAAGTTTATCAGTAATACGCAGTTGTTGGCATGTGATTTTGGACATGGAACGTGCGCTACATGTTGATAAATTTTAGTGGCCATTAAACAAGGCCGGAAAGTGAACAGACTGAATTGACATTGATATTGTAATTTTTTAAACTCTAATTATATAACTGTCAGTGGATGGATTTTATTGTTCTAAAATGCTATTCTTACTAAATACAACACAGAGAATCGAATAAGACAAATTAAAATTCTCTGGGTGTACCGGAAGTAGTAGTTCCAAAATGGAACTTCCGGTTCTAGGGCAAAAATCACATTTTTAAATTCAGAATCGGATTCTCCATCTTTTTCATGAAGGATAGCATATAAGAACACTAAAATCAGCTAATTCTAAGTAAAATAAAATAAATTTTAAAATTTCATTTCTGTTTGGTCCAATAGTCAATTTCCGCCTAAATTAGACAAAGTTTGAAATCCATTTACTCCTTTTAGACTTTATGGATTTCGATATTAAAATATGCTATTCTTTATGAAAAAGGACGTAGAATTCGATTCTGAAGCTAAAAATGGGATTTTATGCCGGGAACCGGAAGTTCCATTTTGGAACTCTAACTTCCTGTGGTCCAAAATTTTTTATTTATGCACCAAAAGTCTTAGAATAGTCCAAAAACATAATATCAGTCAAAAAATCCAGACCGGAAATGGGCTCCCGGATATCGATCCAATTGGAACTTTTGACAATTTTCCGCAGTAGCGGTATACCAGGGGAGTATGCTCCTAAATTTTCAGACCTCTAGATATCGTGGTTCGTTCTGGGCACCCTGCCCAAAATGACACCATGAAGAGGTTAAATCTTCTTTTTCGGAAGATCGAATACCCAACAGGACAAATGGCAATTTTTCTGTCCATTTTGGATCAGTGTTGAGACATTTGAGTCCGTCTTTGAGTTGTCTGTGAAATCTTTCGACGAGTCCATTTGCTCGTGGATTGTAAGAACTAGTAGTAGTAGAAATGTGATTCGTTCCAAGGCGAATGCACATTTGCTTGAAAAGTTCAGATTTGAATTGACGACCTTGATCGGTTGTGATCGTTTCAGGAGTGCCGAATCGAGAGATCCACTGTTCGATGAGTGCGTTTGCGACTGTTTTAGCATCAGTAGATTGGATAGGGATTGCATCTGGCCATCGGGTGTATCGGTCAATGACGGTCAGCAAATGTTCATATCCGTTTGATGGTGGCATTGGTCCGACGAGATCAATGTTAATGTGTTGAAATCGTGCTTTGGGGATTGCAATTTGAATTGGAGAGACTTTTGTGTGACGTGTGATTTCCGTTGATCCGCATGCAGTGCAAATTGTAATTGTAAAGGCGACTTTGTAAACCCATTGTTGTGTATGAAGTCAACTCTTTTACAAAAGTTATACAGTTGTTTTATATTGTAAAATGATTGTGAACAAAACAGTATGTTTTCATTCAAGATTATTACAAAACTATTACAATTGTATTTTTACAACACCGATTCCGAAATCGGTCGGCCAGCTAGCAGCAGACTATAGTCAATCCAATCAACATTTCAATTAACGTTAACGAACAATCTTCAGAACTAGTTCAAAGTTTAATAATTGTAATGTATGGAATTGCTCAATACATTGAAATGTTAAGATTTTATTAGTAAAATTGGCAAATTGGGTCATTTTGGGTGCTGAAATGAGTTGAGGGGAGAATGATACAAACACAACTCAAGTCGCACTGTGCAAGTCACACAGAACACTGTACAGAAACAGTTTAAACACGATTGACCAAAACAAAGCACTCAAAGCAGTTGTGGTGTGTTCATCACAGCAGTGCCACTGCTTTTCTGTCCGCTCAGTCATTTTGCTTGTGTTTTGTGTCACTCGACGTCAAACAATCGTTGTGTTCGCCAACTTCCACTTCTTGTGGTTGTCTTCTTTTACTCCGTTTGATCTTTCATTTGTGAATATCGTCAAGAATCTTTTTCCTGAACCATCACAATGTCCCTCTCCACCCTTCACGAAGTTCCTCTTCTACGCATCTTCTACTACCTTCCCATGAGCGATCTACTGCTGCGTGTCAATTTGGTGTGTCACCGGTGGAATGACCTTTTACCGACTGCTACTTCTCAACGTCGTTCTCTGGTGCTCATCATCGGTCATAATCGTGAATCGATCACTCACTTCAATCCATTTGGCATTCCTTTCTTAAGTGAACTCAAGGATAGCAACGCTCTTTCAGGCATTGCATCTGTCAGCCAACTCGAGTACACCAAGTACAGCGAATGTTCTCGAGTTGAATTCAGCCGACTCAGTACTGAAAAGATTGTTCGTCTCACCACTCTACTGTCCAACATCATCTCGTTGACCTTGATCGTGAGGAATCCAAACGATTATTCTGTTTTCTTCCAACTTTTGTGGTCATTTTGGGCGAACAAGTTGGTCACTTTGAAGATAGTTTTACTGCAATTATTTGATTCTTGCGTAATGGAAGCACGTTTGCACACTTACTTTTGGAATGGCTTCTTTGGTCGTATCTATGAATTATCCAAACTGAAGAATTTCACTTTTTATTGTAATGAAAATATTGACTTTCAAGTTAGACTCCCGCTAATGGGCAAACTTGAAAAGTTCAACTTTTATTTGCCTGAGGACAGCATCGAGCTTGGTGTGTGGGAATCAGTGCGTCGGTACTCGAGCCATCGAATGCGCCAACTTGGACTGTTGAACAACTTGCCAAGAAATATGCCCAATTTGGACTACGATGGCGACACTCAAGTTGCCACCACTTTCACTCATCTCAGCTTTGATAAGATTCTCAATTTTGGTAAGTTCTCAACGAAGTTTGTTGTCTAATTTCTAATCGCAACTTCTTTTGCATACAGACATTGATCGCTTTCGAAACGTGACCACCGTGAAATTGTCCAACTTCTCCTCGCGTCCACTTTCTCTCTACTTTCTTCCACTCAGAAAATTGCCTCAGTTGATTCATGTAATTCTGTATTTCGAATTCAAAACATTTGTGAAAGCTTTAACCTCTCTGGCATCGACTACCGTAAATTCTCGCTTAACCGCCGCGGCGCTTATTGGTTTCAGCCCTTAATTTTAGGGTCAAACCACGCCCACTTTTTACTTCCACAATGCATTTTTCTGCGGCGCTTAATTGAGGGCGGCGGTTACTGGGGATGAGGCGCTTAATCGAGAATTTACGGTATGTCCGAAGTCGAACTGACATCTGTCAAAGTGTTGAGTTTCCATTTTGAGTGGATTATGGTTAATTGTAATTATTTTGCCTCTGATCTTTTTGAGATTGCGTTCAAATTTTTCCCAAAAATTCAGTATTTTTCATTTCTTGCATACAATTGTGGCTGTTCAAGTTCTGAGCATACATATTGTCCTGAGTACTGTACTCCGTTGGCTCTTACTTGTTTGAGAAAGTGGCTTCGTATTCTAAAGTCGGTCAAGTCTGGTGAACCAAATGAAGAACCAAAGAAACTTTCTCTTCTTTCTCATGTTGAAGTTACCGTTTTTAGCAGTGACTTTTACCGAAAATGGTCCATTGAGGAATTGTAAGCTAACAATAATATTTTCGTAATATCTGATTCTGTAAAGTTGTCTCTTTAAATTTAAAATAAAATGACGTTTTAGTTAATTTGTTTGAAATTATTGTGAAGGGTTATTTTTATTAAGAGTTCAAGTAACAAATACACAACTCATTTTTTTTATTTGTTTTAAAGATATTTTTAAATGAACAAATATTTAATCAATCAATTTCACTTACTGTCGAAGCACCATTTTGTGAAATTTATAAAGCCTAGATGTAATTAATGAAAGTATTTGATGGTCAAGTGAGTTTGCCTTTTTTGATCTTTCATTACGTTCAAGAAAAGAGACAACTTGGTGGTACAGTTTCAATGACTGAAATAGGTCAGTCTCTGGTGAGCCAATTTGTGTAAATCGACATTTGTTGTATTTGTTCATTTTTTGGTTGAAATATGAAATCAAAACTTACACATCACAATCCTGATCATTGGCAAACTTGAAAAATATAGCAAAGCTTACTAGAGTATCGAGCATCTCCTTAAAACACTTATCGAGAGATTTCTGTAATGTGTCTATGGATTTAGTGGCAACGTTATTGATGTAGTCAGATAATGCTTTTAGGAAAACATGTTTCTTAGTAAGCATGGCGTGAAGATTTACTGGTGGTTTATCAATTGAAATAATATTAGGCTTGTCATCAAAATCAAAAAGTGTTGAAAATGAACAGTGTCGAGTTGTCCATATTGCTCGATGATGAGTTAAGGTAAAATTCTGATTTTCTAACAGCATTTTTTGTCACTGTCACTCGAATCCGAAATGCATCAAAACCAGAAAGAGCTCGTATTATTAACACAGCATTTCTCTTCAAAGTTTCGATGCTAATAAATTTTATGGAAAGTAGAAAGTTGAGAGACATTCGATAGATCACGGGATGAATGATGATTGAGATGAGGTTTTTTTTGGAAATGGTATTTTATTGACCTCTTAAGCAAATTAATGCTAGCTAATTAATGTGAGCTAGAAAATGCACATACATATCTTTGAGGTATAGTTCGACTCCTCAAGTTGTCTCAATTAATGGAATGTCTAGTTTATCTGACTGGTTGCATCTTCATCTACGTTCATGTTCTGTTCATTAACTCAGTTTACAATTTCAATTTGAGCTCACTCCTATTTTGGACTGTGTTTGTACCATTTGGCGTATATTTCAATATTGAATTGATGTACACAGTTCCATTCTATGTCATTCTGGTAAGCAAATACATTGCCATTTTACATGAGATCTCATTGCCAAAGAGTCATTGGCCAAAATTGAATGAAATCAATTTGAAATTGGGAAATATCATCCAAAACCGAAAAATCAAATCGAATTCTTCACGGTCGTCTTTGGTCAGAATACATTTCTGTAAACATTCAAAATTGTCACATTTGTAAGCCCCTCCGAGAATATTCTCAATTCTGGTCGCCTTATTTTGACAACATTTTTTTGTGTGTTTAATTCAATATTACATTTTTTATTTGTTTCTGTTTATACCAAAATTGTCTCTACTGTTACGGTTACTAGTTTTGATCACTGCACTCGGAATGGTCTTTGATGAACTTGTGCTCATCAATCAGTGTGCAGTAGTGGTGAATTTCAAACGATTCTCAGTGATAAATCGGTCATTCTATCTGTTGTACAGAAGTAGACCGAGTGTGAGACCCCATTTTGAGTAGAAATTTGGTAAAGGTTTGATATGGACATAGAAAAATCCACAAATTTACAATCAATTTCCACAGGCCGATACTCTCCGAATGTTTATTGTGGTAATACTCAGAGACAAAGACATACATTTAAAGATTAGATTAATTTGTGAGATGAATGAACAATCAAATATAATACTAACATTGAACATTGTGAGAAACAAATTGGGAAATATGAATAGGAGAAATAAAAGAAAATGCATTAAAATGAACGATCAGACAGATGTTACAAGTAAGGTCCATGTCAACTCTGCCATCACTCGTCCACCACCACTCGAACATATTCGTTCGGATCCCGTTCGTCCACAATGTTCTTCTCCTTCTGTTCTTTCAATGACTTGGGCAGACCAAAGTGTTGTGTGCGAATGTGTTTGACCAGATTTGAACGACGATTAGAACGAGTGCTGCATTGGTGCCAGTTACAATGAAATGGTTGATTGTTGAGATGAGTCAATTCGTGTCGTTTCAGGTCAGCATTAAAGGCAAATGAAGCAGTACAGCCAGGGTGGGTGCAGTGCAAGTGCTTCGATTGGGAGTAATGTGCGGTTTGGAGATGAGTTTTCATCTTGCCACGTGTGTCAGTCACTTGGGCACAGTCGTTCACGAAATTGCACTCGAACTGACCAGTCAGATGCTTCTTGTACCAGTGACTGTTTGCTTTCTTTTGCGAATCATATTTTTTGGGACAAACTGCACACAGGAATCGAGTATCTTGAGGATGGTGCAGTTGGATGTGATCACCAATTTGAAATCTACAAAAATAAAACTAGGTCAATTTAATGTGACATTATAATAATATTCACTTACGAATGATCGAATCGTGCATTGCAATTGGTGGCAAAACATTGAAGAGGAGCAAGTCGATGCACAGTGCTCAAGTGATCGTGCAAGTGATCCATCGAATCCAACTTGACATTACAACTTGACTGGGTACAATTCAAATGGAGCACTTTGACCTTTGTATCTTCTCGATCATCATCGGCAATGTCTTCACCATCCTCTCCACCATCAACCTCGATTGTTTGCTTCGATCTTTTCGCAGATTGATTCGATGTTGTTTGTTTTCGTTTGTTGCCATTTCGACCCGTGGAAGCAGTTGTCTGTTGGCTGAGTGCAGTTGGATTGTCTGTTTGTGCAGTGCTGGTCGAAGGTGACAATAGATCAGCTGATTGAGTCACTGTTGGGTCAACGGACTGGTTTGCAGTGTTGAGCAGTTGTTGACTTGACAAATTAGTGCCACCTTCCTCGATCGATTCATTCGCATTCGAATCATTTTTCCTGTCTCTGGATGGATTGCTCAACAGTTGGCCACAATCAACATTTGGTTGAGTCACTTCATATCGTTCATCATCCACTTCATCATCATCACTCACCTCTTCCTTCTTCACCAAACATCGTTCACATCCATCACAGTCATCGTCATGATCATCTTCCTCTTTGATCTCCTCCTTGACCACCACAAAATCGCAGTCCATCGGTTCAGTTTTGATGTTCACGGTGACATTGTGAGCATTTGTTGACAGATCTGTGTGAAGTACAACAAATGTTAATAAAGTCAAATACAAACAACCATAACTCATACCTTCATTGTCTGATTGGTCATCGAGTTGTTCTTGTTTGATGTGAATGTCATTCGGTGGTTGAACAGTGCGGACTGGTGAAGATACATTCGAAGGTGATGAGACAGAATTGGTGGAAGGAAGACCATCGGAGACAGCTGCACTGGTCGATGCAATCGCAAGCAACGAGACACGATTGTCAGTTTGAAATGGCTCGAGATTGATTTGTTGGTTGTTGTTTGTTTGTGCAGATTGTGCTGAAGTGTTGTCCTGTTCGGTAGTGTCCAAATTGGGGAGAAGAGAAGATTGCTCGGAAATGTGTTGGGATTGGTGTTGATTTGGTACATTGTAGAGTGGAATGGAGACAGAATGACCAGAGGGAAAGGTGACATCGGCAATACATTCGGATGTGACCTGACCTGCGGCACTGAACTCGGTCAGCAAAGGTGGCGGTATGCCTTCGATGAAACTGGTTGACATTAGAGGAACTTCATTTGGTGGATTGTGTTGATGAGCAGACCCGCAGGGGGTGTAGGTGGTCTCGACCCGCCAGTGTTGATATCTTCCTTCAGTGCGAATGCACTCGACCACAGCAGACCGAACCAGCGAGGCCAACTCGACTTTGAATGTGTCCAGTCTGCTGTCCACAGTCGAGTCCACATGCGAGTGCAGTGATGTCTTCAGGTCAGCAGCTGTGGCATCGACTCGGGTGGAGAGGTGTTCCAGAAAGGGATTCATTTTGAGTGAGGAAAAGTAGAAGTAGAAACGAGTTCACTTTGGAAGGCAACAACACACAGAGAGGAGTGTGTTCATGTAAACACGTGAGAACTGTGCTCTCACTCTCAACTATCGATGGTGTGACATGCTGCATTACCTCTCACTCTCACACGGCGTGGCCATAATATATAAATAAAAAAAAAAATTTTTTATATTTTATATTTTTTTTTTTTTTTTTTTTTATAAGGGTGGGGGTGGTCACTGTGATCGGCTCACTCACCACAACAAACAGTCGCACTCTCGCACATTTCGTGTTGTCCTCTTCGCTTTTTCTCTGTTGCTTATCTCTCCTCATCTCTGCATTCGTCAATTCTCATCTACTCAAAATGGATCGTCACGCATCTGAAGACAACAACGAGACAACTTCTCGATCACATCACGAGTTAGTAGAGCAAATTGGTCAACTTGGTGACCGTGAACGAGTGCTGCGATGTGAAAATGATCAATTACGAGCACAACTGGTGGAGATGAAGGAAGAAGAGCACAAGAAATATGATGATTTGATGGTGCAGTATAACATGAAACGAGAATATGAAGATGACGGACTGGACAATGGTGAGTTTTGGTTGTTTGTATTTGACTTTATTTATATTTGTTGATATTTGCACAGGCACATCAAACAATCAAGTGACTGTCAAAACTGAATCGGATGATGAAGATGTGAAGCAAGAAATCAAGGTGGAAATAAAAGAGGAAGATGACGAAGAGGATCATGACATTTTCATCAAACAGGAATTTGTGTCTGCATACATCAAAACCGAATCGGATGATGTGAAGGTAGAAATCAAAGAAGAGATAAAGGAGGAAGAAGATGAAGATGATCGTGGAGGATGTGACCTACGTTTGGTGAAGAAGGAAGTGGTGAGTGATGATGATGACAATTCGATGCAACTCGATGATCCAGTCAATCCTGATGAAGTGGTGCAGCCCAATTTGAATCAACCAATGGATACCTCATCACGTGATCAACTCAACACCCCAACCAACTTTGAGCTGTCTCCATCAGCCAACTGCCAAATGCAACTGACCAACAGCTCACAGATTGAACAAAGTGTTGACCAACAAGTGGACAAAGCTGATCACGAGCCTAACGAGCCAGCCAATCACGGCCACAACCAATGGCCAACTACGAAACAGTCACAAAGTCGCACACGAAAACGCACAGCCATGACAAGCGGCCAAGTGTCCATGAATGGTCCCATGACCAACTCGAAGCGAACTCGAGTGGAGACAGACTTGCACCGCACAGAGACCGTCCAGGAAGTGAGTTCTGCAGTGGCACTTGACCAGAGGCAAGTGGACGAGCAAAGTGGAGGAGGAGGAGGTTTGGGACAAATTGAAGACGATGACGATGAAACCGAGTTGGGTGAGGAAGAAGGTGGACATTACAAGATTGAGATTGTCAAGTTGAAGTGCACTGAGGATGGCTGTGAGGATGAGGTTGCTGACAGAGACGAGTTGCACGATCACTTGCGAGGTAAACATCACATATCTCCTTATCGATGTTTGGCTGAAGGATGCAACGAACGATTTGAGCAATGGTGAGTGTGATGTGGTGGTGTTGACTTGGTTTAATTGATTTGTTTTATAGGGGTGAACTAGGTCCACATGTTCAAAACAACCATTCGAACATCTCCACCTGGCCATGTGCTCACTGCACCAAGACATTCAAACTCATCATCTTTTGTATTAGCATCTACATTTCTATCACTTCGAAGGTCAATTCAAGTGTGGCTATGATGGTTGTCACTATGATCGAGTGGCCACATTTCGATCTGAAATAAAGAGTCATCAGCTTTCAGTCCATCCCAAGCCAACCATCTTCACTTGTCGATTCCCCAACTGTGGCAAGTCATTCAACCACAATGGCAATTTCAATCGTCACCAACAAAGTCACACTGGAGTCAAACCTTTCCATTGTGAAGTGACTGGTTGTGGCAAGTCATTCACCCAAAAGCAACATCTCAACGATCACCAACGAATTCACCAAAAAGTCAAACCTTTCAAATGTACCTGGAACATGTGTGGCTACGCTGCAACTCATCAAAGCGATGTAATCAGACACATCCGCACTCAAACATTTCCATCTCCCTAAAAGCCAGAAGGAACAGCGTGAACTTGGAATCGAGGACA
>JAKIJQ010000615.1:0-20551 GCA_023373905.1 Rhizoglyphus robini | reverse complement strand
GTAGGGGATGGCACTGTTGGTGCCATCTCCGTCTGGACCTTTCTAGATCCTTCGATGTAACGTCCTCTGTGGACGGACCTAGCTGTGTATATAAGCATGTGTGAGGGAGCCGAGCACGCCAGTTGATGTCTCGGCGTTGCCTCGAAACGTTGTATATATCGTGTGTAACCAATAAAGACGATTAGAAGCGGAAGTGTGTCCAACTAGATCGTAACTGGTGGCAGCGGTTCCTACCGAACCTGAAGTCCCGTCTTGAAGACCGTTGAGT
Source organism: Rhizoglyphus robini (assembly GCA_023373905.1). NCBI lineage: Eukaryota > Metazoa > Arthropoda > Arachnida > Sarcoptiformes > Acaridae > Rhizoglyphus > Rhizoglyphus robini. The sequence goes on along the minus strand of JAKIJQ010000615.1, from coordinate 20,283 downwards.
GGCCAATTTGTGTTGTGAAGCAAGCATCGTTGTTTTTTTGAGTTGATGTTGATGTCGATGTTGGCTTGCGTTCATATTTGAAGTTTGGCCTACGATTCGGTTTTTGCGATTGCTCTTCACTCTACCGATCTGGTGGATACAATTTCGAGTTGGAGTTGTCTTTTTTGAGCGAAGTTTGATGTTGTCGATGCGAAGATTTTAATTCTTTGGAGTTGTTTTCTTCTGAGCGAAGTTCGATGTTGAGGTTGATGTGAAGATCTTTATTCTTTTGTGCGAAGTTTGATGCTGATGTGAAGATTTTTATTTTTATTTTTTTCGAAGCTATTGTGAAAATCTGCGATTTGGCCTATTTTGTCCCGTTTTTGAGTCGAGCCACTTTATGTGGGCATAAAGTAGAGATGGAGGATGATCGTTGGAATTATGTCGCGAATCTTGTGATAAGCTCATTCAAAGATGAGAAGTATGAAGATGCTGCTGACTGGATCTGTGTTTTGGAGTGTAATTGCCTGAAGAAGGTGCCGAAGGAAGTATACGGCGAGTGCTATCGCAGTATAGTCGTCTGGTGGAAGCGACTGTTTGAGTCCGCACCTTTTGAAGTTTGCAGAGAAGCATTTGAAGACGCAAGTCTGTGTCCATATGAATTTTGGGAACAGCGGAAGTTGAAGGAACGCGAGCGGAGGACTGTGACGAGAGCTGAAGAAAGAAGTAACGATGGGTCGATACGTGAAGAGGAGGTGATGCCCGAGTGGCTGTTCTCAGGAGTAGACGAGACTGCTGATGTATCTCCAGTGAAGAAAGTGATATGCCAGACTCCGGAGACTGAAACCCATATTGAAGTCGTTTGCGATGAGACGCCAAAAGACTGTACCAAAGTGGAGGAAAGAGGATGCGGTTTGTCGGATGTCAAATGCCAGAGTGTAGTCGCTGCTGTCGAGAAGACACCGATTTGCGAGACCGAAGAAGTGAGCAAAATAATGCGAATGTTGAAGACACAAGAGGTGGCGATCGAGATGGTGCTCAACAGAAGATTGAGAAATGCAAGAGGGTTAGTGGAGCGCTACCGAGAGACGATTTTACGACTGCCTGAAGAATCTAAGCCAACTAAGGTGATCAAAGCTGCTGAATACATGCTGCGAGCCGTGATGTTGGAGAGAGGAGGTAGCCAGGAGAAGAAGCCGATCATACAAATGGAATCCGTTCCTGATTTGGACGCGACCAAATGCGAACAATCGGAGGAAGTGGAATCGAGTGACGACGAAGGATTGACGAAGCCCGACCCAGAGTTTGCCGAACAAGTGGAAGACTCTAGTGGGGACGAGCCCGCTAATGAAGTCGAAGACGCTGCGATGAATATCGACGATCCCGTTAAGGAGAAACCCGATGAAGTTCTCGTCGCTGAGTTCAAGGATGCTATGTCTGAGGACAAAGCCGTAGACTCTGAGGTGTATGCCGAGGTTCCCTTTAAGATGAAACCTGACGTGGAAGTCTTCAAGAGTGAACTGGTCGAAGAGGAAGTGGAAGACGAGGCGAGGGATGTCGTCTGTTCTGATAAGAAGCACGAGTTGGAAGTCGTCGCCACTGATCTGATCGAGAAGGATGCGAAGTTGCCCGAAGATGAAGTCGTAGAAGCTGACAGACCTATTGAACCCGATAAGAAGTCTGAAGTGAAAGACCTCGTCATGGAACTGGTGGATGAGGATGCCCAGTTGCTCGAGAAGGAGACTGAGTCGACTGAAAAGGAAGTCGAAAACTCTGCGATGTTTAGTGAACCCGATAAGGAGTTGTGCGAAGCGGAAGGCCTTGCTATTGAACTGGCCGAGGAGGAAGCGAATGACTCTGAAGACGAAGTGCTTTCAGATGAAGATGCATCAATTGATATCGATGTGGTCTTAGTGAGCTACTTTGGATTCGTTGAGAAGGATATCGAGAAGGATGCCTATTCGTGTGAGCCGATTGGCGGATGGATCTCGTTGGTGGATGTATCTAACCGAGATTGGAGTCGTGCTGATTGGAGGCCTACCTTACGCAATTGGAAGTGGAGAAGACGGAAGACTCTCAAGAACAAGGATGGGTCTTTATTTTGGGTGGATGGTGTAGGGGATGGCACTGTTGGTGCCATCTCCGTCTGGACCTTTCTAGATCCTTCGATGTAACGTCCTCTGTGGACGGACCTAGCTGTGTATATAAGCATGTGTGAGGGAGCCGAGCACGCCAGTTGATGTCTCGGCGTTGCCTCGAAACGTTGTATATATCGTGTGTAACCAATAAAGACGATTAGAAGCGGAAGTGTGTCCAACTAGATCGTAACTTAATTTATTTGTTTGCAAATAATCCAGTTTTAAAGAAATACAAAATTATATCCTTGAATTTAAATATAATTTTATTTTTTTACTGAGGACACATATTTTACTTTTCAAGAGTGGAATCGTTCAATTGTCGTTTTAAAGTGTCTTACTAAATGTCTGTTAAGGTCACGATTTGGTGAATATATAAATTGTCGCATTTTTTCGTTTTCAAAGGTAAAATATTTGTTTGACGAAGAAAAAAAAAGAACCGAAATGTTGGCCATCAATTCGAAACTAACCAAATTGAAGCAATTTGTCGTCAAAATATACCACGAAAATGTATGGAGTTTGGTGGGAGTTGACTTTGTGAATGATTTACGCAACATATCGCGCATTCATCAGCCTGACCATCGATGGCTCCGGAAGCGTTACCTCTTTGCCTATGCTCTCAATGCATTCATGTGTTTTCGACTGGTGATGATGGCTGCATTCTTGCAATTTGGAATTGATATGCATAAGATTGCATACCGAGAGTATGACATAATGCTGTGCACACTCGAAATTGACCGAGCACACTACTTTGACTATTGTCTGTTGATCGTGACCTTGTTGGGTGTGCCACTGTTCTGTGTGCTCATTCACTACACACTCTACTATCACAAACACCAGAATCGAATCGATTGGGTCAAGTACGATTTCATTGTGCGCAATCACGATCAATTGGAGAATTCAATAAACACAATGGACAAATGTTATCACAAACAATTTAAATCGTTTACGAAACAAGTTTATTCAATTTATTATTTATTCAGCAGAGAAAATAAAATAAAACTCCAATCGAATCAAAAGTTAATGTTCTTTCCAAAGTTTCCACTCAAGTTTAGGTCTAGAATTCTGATAATTTTGAATCTTTTTGAATTAGGCACAAAGAGTTTGTATTTGATATTCTGTGAGTTCAATTAGTTTGTTCGATAAATAACTAATCTTTTCAATTTTCCATTTAGCTATTGCAATCATCTCAATTTGTCTTTGTCCCCAGTTGGGTCAATCGTCTCCATTGAAAATGACAATTCAAACAATGGACGCAGTAATATTCATTTTAACTTGGCTCTTTAACATGAAGCCAGCAATGGCGTCTATGTTTATTGAAACAATTATATCATATGTATTTACAATCGAATTCAAACATTTAAACAAGAACATTCTAAAGCTATTGAAAGCAAGCATTGTAAGTAAGCACACTTTTCACCTTCGAGTCACTCAATTCCGGCAAACGCACTCGCGATTGGTCAGTTTTGTGCTCGAGTTTGATAAACGCTGTTTCTCGCCCAATGTGTCATCGTGCATTTTGTGCAACTTCAGTTTCAATTGCTACTCGATTGTGTTCACAATATTCCGCAAACCTCAACCATTGTACATTTTTGTAATATGTCTCATTTTGTATCTACAAATTGGCGGTACATTCTACAACACCTGGCTACAACTGCGCATCAATTACGCAATGACCAGTGGATCGAAGCATGCTTTTGTGCTATTGAGGAGACTTGATTGTTTCAATTTGCAGCACAATCTACTCGACTTGAAATCCAAATGGAAGTTGATGACCTATTACGAGTTGGTGCATAGACGCAAAAGACAGTTGTCCCTCACTGCTGGACCATTTGGCACTATTTCACAGAGATCATTCTTAAAGGTAAGAATATTTTGGGAATATGGGGTTTTAATTAAACAATTTTGTATTTTGATAGTTTATTTTCATATACATTGGCTATTTGTTGTCCGTTTGTGGAAACTTCATGAATGTTATTTAAGAAGGACTATCAATTAATTGTATAATAAAAGAGAGTTTAGTATATATACAAATGGTTACATTGTGTGGTATAAAGACTTGTATAATTTATTATAATAAAGCAAACATCATGATATAAGTAATGCGTGACTTTCTTCAAGGTCTTCAGTGACCACACAATCTAATCTCTACATCAGCAATGCGTGCCTGACTTTTATGACTTCATTCAACGAACAGTCAGCTCAAACCAGTTTTACCCAATGTGATTGATAACTTTCGTAGTTATCTTCCACTGAAAATGCGAATATCGAGATACAAAACTATTTGTGTCTACATTTTGTTAATTCACTTTTCGAAATCAATATTCGCCGTTAGCACTAGCTTTTGTGTATTTTGTAGTAAAGCCAAAATGGCTTCTTTATCGTTTATTTTGCAAACAATTATTTTTGTATTACTCGAAATAGTAGGAATATCAACCAACACAATCACCATTTACTTGTTGACATCGCGAAAGAAGTGTCGTGAATCATTGAAAATTTCACCTGCTAGCCGAATTCTTTTGTTAAACTTGACCATAATGGATCTTCTTGCTATGACTACATTCTATCCAATAATGTTTGTCACAATTCAATACCAAAGCTGGTACTTTGGTTGGTTCATGTGCAAGCTCATAGCCTTTTCTCAGATGGCATCTCACATAGTGATCACTTACACTCTCTCGGCAATTGCCATTCAGTGGTACAACAGTCCAGTGATGAAGCCGCATAAAGAGCCTGTTTCGTTGAAGCAATGCTGCACTATGCTCACTGTGATTTGGATTATGGCTCTATTCTTGTCTATTCCTATGTTTGCAAACAACGATTTAATGACTACTCAAGTGAATGATAATCCTTTGGGAGAGCAAATAGATGAAATGCCAAGTGTAACAGAAAATACAAACAATTTCATGAATGATTCAATTGTAGATTTAACTTTCGAAACGAATCAAATTTTGTTTAATGTTTCAACTGTGGATGTACATATGTGCGTTCAAACTTTCGATGCTTTTTATATTTCGGAAGGAACAGGCTACATGCTACAAATGTTTATTGTCACGCATGTTGTGCCTTTCATGATTTGTGCATTCACATACACACGAATGGCGTACAGAATTTGGTGCAAAACTTTGGAAAATTTGAATCGAAATGATATAAAGGTAATAAATATTAACAAATATCAACAATTTTTGCTTACAAATTTAAATTCATAGACAGTCAAAATGATGCTCATTACAACGACGGCATTCATGTTACTATTCGTCCCATTCAATCTTCTAAACACGAGTCTACATTTTACCCAAAGCCTGGCAATGACAAAGAATTTCACTATAGTTTTTTACATTTTATCCTGTTTGGCCGAAGCTAACGTCTTCTACAAGCCTCTAATTTACATTTGTGTCAATGATAATTTTCGTACGGCATTTAGACAGGTCTTAAGAGGAAAAGGCAGTCCAGAACGTCAATTACGAGATGACAATGAAAATGAAGTCGATCAAGTGGACCAAATGAGCAGTGATCAACAGTTGACTCAGGACGATTCACGAATGAGATATTCAATTTTGAATAGTAACTCAAAAGATAAATCAGATAACAATGATGCTTAAAATAATGCAATGATAGATTTATTGATAAACGATTCGATAAACCTACTTTGTTATACAAAACAAATTGTTGTATACACATATACACATCAATCAACAAACCATATTCATCCATTTCGATTTCTCTTTCCATTGTTCACGTTTGTTCTCATTCAATCCATAGAATCCATCAAATCGAGGGTTAAATCCTTCGTTTCACCGTCTATATATCCGTGTACCTGCACAGACCATCGTAGAAAAAAAGATGACAATCACCAAGCCAAACAGTGCCAACAAAAAAATGAGCTTCATGTTGATTCAAGAAGAAATATTGATTCAGCAATAGAATTTGGTTTGATTAAATTGTGACAATCATTTGGTGTTTATATATTAAAGTTTGATGTATAGGTCTCGGTTGAATTTCGCTGATTCATCAAACCAAAGAATTGTTTGCAATTGGTAATTATCTCACTTAATCTAGTAAAAAAGGTAGACTTCAATTAACTAGGGGTAATTTTGAATAATTAATAATTACATAAATTACATAACTACAGTTAGAAATTGCATACAATTATTTATTTTTCAAGGACATATAATTTGTTATTTGTCATCAAATGAATTAACCTATGCCACTGGTCTTCTTTGTTTTGTACCAGTTGATCGAAATAAATTGAAAAACAATTTTGATTTTTAATTTTAATATTTCCACTGTTTACGCATTCGGCCATGCATGTCAAAATTAATTTACGTATAATTAATTCACTGCACACAAGTAATAATATGATTCATGTAACATGATTCATGTTGAATAATTGTTATTTCAATTTTTAAAATCGAAATTAGTAACAATTGACAATTGTGAGTCATTTAGAGAAAATCAAAACAAATCGATTCCAAAAAGATGGAACCTTGAATTTCGAACAGATTGATTGCCTTTGCGTCCAATCTATGAGCAAACTTAAAAGCCTCTTTTCCATTGATTACTCCAGAAATTTCACCGGCACTCACACTGAGAATCAAATCAAAGCGCGATCCAAAATGAAGCGGAAAACCTTCAGTGAGAATGTTTCGTTCTTCCGAGCCCCATCCTTTCACTGCGGCATACGAATTACGCACCAGTTCTTGGTCTTTTGGTCGAATTGACAAGTGAAATGGCAGACTGATCAGAGGAAAGTCCTTGTCACTGTGGGTGACCAAGTTGATGGACACAAAGTCTTCGGCACCTTGCGGAATGAAACCAGAGATGATCGCATTGAAAGGTTTACCGAAATTGGGGTTGTAGTAGAAGTATGGCACTCGGGGCGAGATGATTTGCTTGCGGGTTTGATCTGCCATTCTGGTCAAAGTCGAATGCGAGACTGAGGCTGACTGATGTAGTCGAGACAAAAGTAGTGAATGAAATGTTAGTTGTCAAGTGAAACTGACTCGACGTATTCACTACTTATACTTTGTCTACTCTGTCTGCAAACCAAATAAGCCAAGTCTTGTCTGACTAATTTGTTTTGGTATTCACTTTTCAGTCTTCTTAATCACCAAGTTGCATATTGCCAAGTCTATTTTTCAGTGTGTTGTTGTTGCTACACTGACAATTAAGAATAATTCCGAGAAACAAACAACAAAACAGAATATTAACGGAATTCGTTTACTGCTGCAGTCTGTTTGGTTATTTTTACGCACAATTAGCTGGCGCATGTGTAATCGGAAAGTAATTCTGATTGACGTGTGGGAAACTATAATATATTGTTCAAATAAATAATTTACATTTTAATTAATAAGAAATATTTTATTTATATTTTTAGAAATAATGCAACGCGAAATAAAACAGACGAAAAGAAACTGAACTAAAGTTATAATTTTAGATTTAGTAAGATTAAGCATTTGATAACGTTTTACACAAAATAAATAGATACTTGTTGAACAGCTCATTTTGGCAGTAGACTTTGTTACCAGGCAGACTTGGGCGACTTGCATAATAATAATAAGCTTAAAGTAAAAATAGCATTCAAGGAGAAAGTCTGTGTGTCTTTACTCCTTAGTAAACAGTCTCGATTGACAGTCAGACTGCAATCGTGAATACTCCACAAGTGATATCACCCTCACCCGTACATTCGAGTCGATAATAACAACACATTCTCATCACAATAATATTCGTTCATTAGCTAATCAAGTCTAAAATGCCGTCAATCAGCAAAACAATCCACAACCCAACTGTACCGTTCTATTACCACGACTTTCGTCTGGCCCGACCCTTTACCATTCACATCACGGGCAATGTGCCTCAGATTGTCACCGAATTCATCTCCATCAACTTGGCACATCATTGCAAGAAGAAATTTCCCCTAATCGAGTTGCCTTTCCATCTGAGCATTCGACCAGTGGAAGGTGAGTTGGTGAGAAATTCATACAGCAAAAATGGTTGGGACAAGAAGGAGGAACGTGATATGCTCTGTGGGGATTGTCCGGTGAATAGAGGCGAAAAGTTCAATTTGACCCTGCACAATGACACCAAAATGATCACTGGAATTGTAAACGATAAGGTGGCTTTTCAGTTCAAACATCGACAAGACTCGGATGATATTCACTTGTTCGAGATGCACGGCTCGGTTACTGTGGACTCAATTCGATTCGATTTCGATTAAATTTGCATTTTTCTCGGAATTTCGCCTAATTGCATCGAGTAAGGCTATTTGCACGTTTTTTCCGTTAAAGTTTAATGGAAACTTGTTTGCTTAGTAATTAGCAATACTAAGAATTTAGATTTATTTCTCAATGTTCTTTTGTACAACTACTGCAATGGACAAACATTTTGTCTAATTGACAAACACATGGAAAATTGTTTCTATTCGAATTGAAAGCGTATTAAAATAAAACATAAAACAAATTGAAATTGTATTTATTTAGTATATTCTATAAATTCTCAAACGCATTTTCATGAATAAATTGCTAGAAAATGCCATTGACACCAAAAGGCCCCGTTTGTGCTACTTTCCGGTTCCATCTCTTAAAAAAGCGAATCGAGTCTGCTCTTAGCATGACGCTGTCCACTGCACTCATGACGATGTTGTCATTGGATGTTTTCTACAGCGGATAAAAACTATTTTGAAACCGTTGCCAAAGTCTCGCTAAATGTACTTTTAACGAAAAATTATAAATATAAAATCGACATTAATCAAAATCTTCGTTGGGTAGTTTTGTTTATTAAGAAAATGAGCGAATAAGTGAAGAATAAATCAACACTAATCATATATGACGGGAAGTGGAATTGGAATTGCACTCTTCCAAAATGCTGTACTAATGTGCACGTGCTGGCAATGGCGCACAGTTTCATAAGTGAAATTTTATCAATAAAACTGTGCGACATTGTCAGAATGTGACACACAAAATAGCCACACACGAGCATTCGAGTAGAGCGAGTCTTCAGAAAAGTGTCCACGAATCAGGTAGTCACAGCGGCGTTAGTCGGATCTGGCCTTAGTTTTAGGTAAAAATAATAATAATTTATAACTTACTTTAGGCATCTGACTTATTCGGATTGAAGTGGCTGGAGATTTGGAAAATTGGAAATTTATTGTAATTTTGTTTTACTGTAAAAGTTACCAGTTAGTTGAGTGTCTCAAATGATGTCCGTATAATCTTGCAAATTTATTTATCGTCTTTTAGAGCTAAGATTAAAATAAATTTTATTAAATTTTTACAAAGTCAATGATGTCTTTGATTTTGCCCTTAAAAACTTTGTACGATTTTATGTTACACAATGATAGGATACGGTTAACATTTAAAATTGATTAGAGATACAAAAAACAGAGTTGTGATATTCGTTGGTTGTTTGTTGAATTTATAAATCTGACAATACGAAGGCATTAAACCAAATACAATAAATATAATCACACCATAATTCAAACACCAAAATTGCTAGCAGCATTACAATGAATAATAATCGGTTTGTGCCAAGAATGATGATCGAAATGTGCTGCAGGCAAATGGTCTTTCGGATAGACAAGCAAATTCCAATAGACTCGAGCCTCCAAAAGTCTGTCAGTTAAATAGGTGTAGAGCAAATAGTCGCGCATTTGCATTTGAACATGTATGGGTCATGATTCGTGAAAGCTCATTAGCCTGTGTACATCAGTTGGAATGAACAATATACGATGCATTAGCATGCATGCTTTTCAATCTGTCTCTATAGCTTTCAGCGCGCAAGCAACGCAAACAAACTGTATACATCATATATGTGATTTGTTTGTCTCAATTGACTAAATTTGTTTATATTGTATCCATTTACAAAATAAAGCAATTTGAATGATAAAAGCATGTTAAGTAAATAAGTCAAATTAAAACGATTTAATTTTTTAGAGAATCATTTGGCTAGAGAGGTTTTGTGAATTATTGAATTTTTTCGATTACTAAAAATGACTAATGATGTCGCGAATTATTTATTTATTTATTCATTTATTAATATATATATAATATTTATACGTTGACATTTTGAAATACCAAATGACACAAAAGTAAAAGTATTAGTTAACTTTCACTGATTATTTTTTCTATTTAGCAATCAATACTCCTCGAGAATTTTTTTTCTAATTATAAGTGTTTGAAATTATGATTCTAAATTGTGTTATTTCCATATAAACAATTTTTTTTTATTTATTTTTTTTGGCCCAAGCAGATCATTAAACATATAAAAGCTATTGTAAAGACCACTAAGAGAATTGTGACAAAATCAGCAATGAAAGACGCCAACTTGAAGGCTTCTTGTTTGTCCGGCACATCAATCGAACCTCCGTTTGGACAAACCAAAAAGTCCAACCAACTTAACGATTGGACTGGTTCAAGTGGTGTAGAAGTAGTAGTGGAACTGTTTGACAAATCAGCATTGTACACGTACATCATTCTGCGTTCGTTGCTGTACGCAATCAATAGATTTTGTGCGTCGTCGTAGTAGCCACCGTTGATGACACCTGACATGCTCAGACATATGGAGGTATTTTCTACTTTGACCCTTTGAATTGCGTTTATAAATCAATCAATTTGACAGCATTGAACAACTTACTTGAGAGTGGGAGCATTGTTCACAAAAGAGTTGGTGCCCAACAAAAGGGACACAGACAGTAGATTCTCTTGTACTTGATGATATTTGACATTTTGAGTTTTGTTCAGTTCTCCATTGCCGTATCTGAGTCGAGTAAGACAACCATTCTCCCTCTCGAGTGTATAGATCTCGGATGGAGTTGCACTAGAAAGTATAGTGTACGAAGGGATCGATTCGAGTTTGCCAAACTTGACATCATCGGAAATGTCGTCTTCTGGATGAATCTTTGTAAACACATGATAGAAGTGATTGTTGTACACTATGAAAATGACGAAATAGTCCGCTTTGTCTATTGTGATTGTGAACGCGCCAAATGGAAATTTAGTGGTAAAACTTTGAACTAGCGCTAATAGCTCACGCAGATCATCTATTGACTCAATCATTTGTAATACTTTTGTGTCTTGAGATATTTGCAAGTAGATCATCGAATCAGAATCAGACTTTAAAGGCAATGGTATGGTCAGATTTGCCATGTCAGCTTTGTAGTAGTTGAGTGTGTCAACAAGCAGTATGAAAGAGTGCTGAGTCGGTGCTGGTCCCATTGACATGATGCGAACCTTGCCAGTTTCCAACTGTTTGCAAATATTCTATGGGATATTGATTAGTTTGAATTAGATCATGAAAATTCTACTTTTGCTTACGGTAAAATTGCACTTAATTCCTGTTATAATCAGAAATATTATCATATTTGACAAATTGAGCAAATTAATGTAAGTTGCCATCGATTGTTAAAAATAAGCAAAATTCAAAATACTTTAAAGCTTATTATTTTATAAAATACTATATAATATCCATAAAGACATAATACGTAGAAATGCAAATTAATATTTGAGCCAAACTTGTCGACATTGGCATTGGCAATTGATTGTTTCCACATGTTGTGCACATATGAACGGGGCAATTGCCAATGTGTGGCATGATATGATTGCTTTATGGATCACCATGGAAATGTGTGATATAATGCGCAATATGATAATCTCTTCACTTAAGTGTTTTACTTCAATCGGTACATTACAGTTGCTACAAGCTTAAATCGGAATGTTCATGAAGTTGCCAGATGCACTCAAGTTTGGTTTAAGCCTTTTGACCTTTCCGACACAAGATTGAACTTTACAATTGTCAATAGAAATCGATACATAACTGTTCTCGCAGTAATTTCTTAATGATTCCAATGACATTCGGTAATTGATACTGTCAATCGTAAACAGAATCATTTATTTTATTTTCCATTAAAAAAATTACTTTTGCAAGCGGATACTGAAAATGTCCAAACTTTGCCCAACTTTATTTTTAAAATGAATTTCTAAAAGTAATTACTACGAATTAAATTAATACAAGAAGAACTTTACTTCTTTTAAAAGTATTTTTCAGTAAATTAAATTCGGTCTTTTCTAAACCAAATATTAAATAAATAAATTCTTTTTTAGCCAAATAAAACATGAGAATGTTGAAACGAATTTGGAAATTAATACTTTTGCCCTTTGAAGGCAAGAGTGCCTTGTTTGGCTTCATAAACCAATTGGAACAAATTGTGGTCAATCGTGATGAAGCCGTAATGCGACACATTCGATTGATTCTGTTGGTGTTTCTGGCGAAAAGTGTTCACTGTTTAATCCTTGCGTTGGTGTCACTATCCCATTTGCAGCGAATCATGCTCTATGACGCATTCTATTTGATCATTCCCAGGCCAATCATCGATTTGTTCGGCTCACTGTTGGCACTTCTACTGGCTTATGGATTTCATGTGTCCTACTTTGGAAACAACATCTTCAACATGTTCCTGTTGGGTGACATTTTCCGTAACAACAGTTCGTTCTTCCTCTACAAAAACTACAAAGGAAAGCCAGTCTGTGGCATTGTGCAGAAATACTACAATTTCAATTTGAAAACTTTGAATTTCTTTGCGATTATTTGCGGTAATTATATACTTTTGATTAATTTAGCATATATAAACATGATTTTGTAGGTATCTCTCTTTGTGTCATTCACATTACTTTTGCAGTGCAACTCATTGAATTATATTCATCAATTGATAGTTTACTTAAGTATGTTTGCATAATTTGGATTCACATTTGCAATGGCTTGTTCTTTGATTATTACATGCTCAATCTGGTATCTGAGTGCACCTTGATGTACTGCACCAATGTGACCCTAGTGACCGTTGTCTTGCTCAAACTGAAGCAAATCTACCAAATGCTAGAGCGCAATTGTAGAAATTACTCCTGGGTAATATTCTACAAATTCTGTCGGTGCCACATCCGAACCCAGGCCCAGTTCAAGCCATTCATAGATCAATTTGGCAATGTCTTTCTTGTGTTCATGTTGACCAACTGTCCGGTCAACACTTTACTAGTGACTATGATTGCCTTTGGTGATAACTTTCAATCGGGCATATTTAAAATGATGATGATCAACTTTGCATGCGCTCAAATGTTGATCATTTTTGGCATTCACCTGTACTGTAGACAGCTGTCGCGTCACATTCACAGGCCGGCTTTGCTGTTGTGTGGTCAAATTGTGAAACTAATTAGTGGCCATGACAAATTGGTCAACAAAATTCGACTTAGCAATGCAATCATGGCTTTTCACACCAACAATAGATATGGAATCAGTTATCGCAACTTTGGATTGGTCACCCTAAAGACATTCTTCAAAGTATGCAACTTTTAATAATCGAATTATTAATTTTAATTTTTACTAACATTTACAGTTTCTATTTTTGTACGGAAAATTTCTAATGATCACCTATAAATTGGTTGTGCTCAGAAATGTATTACACACTGAAGTCTAGAAAAGTTCGCCGGAAATAATTATTGATTGAAATCGATTATTTCTATTGAGTTCTATTGCTAGAAGTTGAAGGTTAATGACAAGATAATTTATTTTGTCTTTCAATAGATGTAACCATTAGAACGTCACAAATCAATATGGTATTATTATTATTTAGTTACAATAAACAAAATAAATTGAACAAAGAACAACCGATTCACTTATCGAACTCATGTTTCGGTCTTATTTTCTCTGCGAATCGAGTTTCGCACAGTGTCAGCCAAATTGCCCAACACACCAATGGCAATGTCAAGTCTGTCCTTGGCACCGCTTAGCACTGCGTTCACTGGATCGGTGATGCATTTCTGTGAATCGTACGTGTCACAGATGCTTTTCACCTCACTCAGTGTGCTGTTGTTGTCCAAGTCATCGATTCGTGAATCGTAAAACTGTTCCGGACAAATCCTGGTTGTCTTGGGCACAACGGACACTGTTTTGAGACTTCGCACACAGATTGTGTAACGAAGGTTGGCACAACAAAGTTCACTTGGCACTTTGGATGTCATGTTGAGCATTGACTCGCGCATCGATATGCAGCCATCCAACATTTGAAGGAATATTTTGTCGCATTTTGGGTCTGCAGGTGGATCCGTTACATTTTCCTCTGCTTGTGACCCTAAAATAAAAGTGAATTTTAGAAGCATTTATTTTTATTTCAATTGCAACTTACTTGAGATCACAAAGAAAATGAAAAACAGTGCAAACAATTTAATCATGTTGAGCAGTAAAAAGATTTAAATATTTCAGATTGATGTTCGCTGTTTGGAGCACTAAACCAGAAATGCAATATGTTTTATACACAAATCTGCTTCCACTTGTGACCTGAATAGTTATATCTTATATACACAATTGGATAAAAATGTCGATTCCAAGTGATGCATCAACAAAAGTACTCGATTATCATATTTTCGATTTGTTTACATCAACTTGTCTCTTTGTCGTTATCACACCACTGATGTGCGTACATGAATGTCCAAAGTTGACATTAATTGAGCTGAATTGCGTCGAGCAAAGCATGTGATCTGATGTTAGGCTTTGGTTGTCAAGCCGAACATTTTTGTACAGTATGAATAATACATTTCAAGTCAAGTTTGCAAGGTTGCAAATTGTCAATTTCACTTAGCTACCCGTGCATTTCCGCTAGCTATAGTAGAAGCAAGCAATTGGTATTAATGGTATAACATATTTTGTCCAATTGGAATGTACATTTTCTGTTCTAAAGCAACGGACGTTACTTCATCTCTTACTCGAGTGGCTACTACGTTGTGGCCATGAGCACGACAACAGAAAAATCCAAACACAAGAGTTTGCTTGCTCGATGCTATTTAAACACTCAAAACATTCCGCTCATAACCTGTGAAACAGCCGATAGTTTCTATGGCCATTTCGTTGTCTGAAGTGTATTGCTATTTGAGTGATAAGCCTCACGTCCTCATGAAACGTTTGTAGCCAGTCCTCATGTGTCACATTGATTAATCATAACTTGAGTACAACATCTACATTGAGACATAAAGATTTTGTTTACATTGTGCTCGGTTACTGTGTCTGACAACAGTCATCTCGAACTCAAATGAATGCATCAAAGTATTGTCACGTTTGTGGCGACCAGGCCACCGGCTTCAACTACAATGGACAGACATGTGATTCGTGTAAAATGTTTTTCATGCGCAATTTTTCAAAAATTGAGGTTTGCATTCAATTTTTGAAATCTAGAGTTAAATATTTGTAAAATTATTTAGAAATTGCAATGCATAACAAAGCAGCACAATTGCCCAATAGACATTGCAACACGAAAATGTTGTCCAAAGTGTCGTTTGGAGAAATGTCTTTCGGTGGGAATGAAATCAAAATTTGAGATTGTCAACATTGATGATGGAAATAAAAAATGTGTTAACTTGAATAAGTTCTTTGATTTTAAGATTTGTAATGAATTTTCTCGTGTTGATGAAGTTCTCATAAAGAGCAGGCAAAATAATCATGAATTAATCAATAGGACATTTGTGAGATTAAAGCGATATGCGATAGATCTGACCAGTTATGAGCGAAAGCAAATCGATCACATCCAAAGCGCAATATCCGTGATCACGGACGAGTACAGTGTGCAAATGGTCGGATTCACCAGTGAATTCGGTGATAATTTTCATATTTCCAATTTTTATATGAAGAAAACTATTGAATTCTGTCATAAAATCACCGCTTTTCAACATATGAACTCTCAAGATCAATTCACAGTGTTAAAGTCGTTTTGTTTTTGAAATATTGGCAATCAGATTTGCATTCCTATTTGATTTGTCCAGAAATGGATTTCCAAAAATTTGGGTAAACATTCTTTTTGCTAAATGGTTTATTTAACACCAAAAAATTATTATTGAATAGGATGAAGATGGAAAGCAGGCAATATTTGTGAATTTAGATTCAGTTCAGCAGAAAATGAAGAATCAAGATCTCGTCAAAATAGACCTCGACTTCTATGTCCGTCTGAAAGATGAAATGGAAAACGATATGACAATTCGCAATTTGTTGACCACAATATTGTTGTTCAACACTCGTCGAAAAGTGTCCTGTCCCGAATACATTCGCTACCAGCACTTTCTGTACTGGCATCTACTGCAACGTTACCTTGAGCACAAATACAAGAATGTTCAACAAGCAAATCGAAAACTGTGCACACTCACCAAATTGATTCACCAGTTGGATCAAATCAAAGAATATGAACGAATGATGATCACAGAACAGAACATTCTCGATCTGCCTGGCATGATTGCCGAAATCTATAGTCTCATTTGATTTGATTTGTTTCACTAATGTAACGTTTTATTGATAATATGAGAGTAATACAATAACAATGTTTTTTATTGAATGAGCCATTTTGACTTAATTAATTAATTAATGTCATAACTTTTCACAAACTTATTTGTTCACTTCAATTTCCATGATGAGATCATCGCCTTCAACTTTCATGTCTTTTTGGGCAATGACTTTTTTGACAGTTCCACTAACAGTTGATTGTACAACCATTTCCATTTTCATCGCGCTCAGTACAATCAAAGGCTGTCCCTTTTGAACATTGTCGCCAACTTTAACTTTAACATCAATCACCGAGCCCGGCATTGGGGCACCCACAGAGCCTTTGTCTCCTTTCACTGCTTTGGGATTAGATTTGATTTCCTAGAGGTGAAATTCAAATGAATTTTGATTATTATGATTATTGTGATTGTTCCAATTGCCACTACCTTAGCTGCTGTCTTATCCTTCACAAGCAAAGTTCGCAACTGTCCGTTCAGCTCAAAGAACACTTCTCGTTCACCAGTTTTCTTGCGTATTTCCGAAACAGCCAATGCTTTGATATGCAAAGTTTTACCTTTTTCTAAGACAACCTGTAAAGATTAATTAATCAGCTATCGATTTATAACCTATTAATAAAACCTACTTCAAATTCTTCTCCTACTTTGGGACCTGTTAAGAATATTCTTGTATCTAGTAGACTGACGGGACCAAATTCTTGACGGAATTTGACGTAATCATCGGACACCTTGGGGTACATTGCTGAGCTCATAACATCAGTGTCCGTGATGGGATAGCCATGCTTTTCGATGAGTTCATCTTTTAGTTGGACAAAGTTGAGTGGTGCAAGGTGCTGTCCTGGACGGCCTCGAATCGGTTGTAAGCCTTTGAGAATTTTGCTTCGAAGTGGTTCAGGAAAGCCACCATAGGGTTCGCCTATTGAAATGTGTCATTGCACTAAACAATATTTAAAATAATAATTTACCAATCATTCCCTGCATGAATTCTACCACAGAACTGGGAAAGCTAAGTTCTTCTGCCTTTTGTTCGACATCAGCAGCGGTGAGTTTGTTTTGCACCATAAATTGAGCCAAATCTCCGACTATTTTGGACGAGGGTGTTACTTTGATTATATCACCGAGAAGTTTGTTCGCCTCTGCGTATGCTTTTTTCACTTGCTCAAACTGAGACTCCAAGCCAAGTGAGTAAGCCTGGAATTGCAAGTTCGTATATTGGCCACCGGGAATTTCATTTAGATACACATCGGCATTGCCACTTTTCATCGTAGTGGTGCATTCGAATGGTGCATACAAAGTACGAGTTTGTTCCCAAAAAGCCGAATACTCGCTTATATTTCTCAGATCAATACCGGTCTCTAATGGGGTTCTTTCCAACGAAGCAACCAGGCCACCCATACTAGGTTGTGATGTCATACCTAAAGGGAATAGTCAACAAAAACCATATCAATGGAATGTATCGCTCACCAGACATAGAGTCAACAGCCACGTCCACAATGTCTGCCCCAGCTTTGGCACACTCAATCATGGAAGTAATGGCCGCACCAGCGGTGTTGTGAGTGTGAATATGAATTGGTACATCTGGATGGCGCGATCGAAGTGCTGACACTAAAAGTTTAGCTGCTTGTGGCTTCAACAGACCAGCCATGTCCTTCACACAAAGAATGTGCGCTCCAGCTTTGACTAATTCGTCTGACAATTGAATGTAGTAGTCAAGGTTGTACTTGGTGCGTTTCGGATCGGAAACATCTCCAGTATATGAAATGGCACCTTCAACAACACCACCTGCTTGGCCAGCAGCTTCCATGCCAACCAAAATGTTTGGTAAATAATTTAAGCTGTCGAATACTCGGAAAATGTCCATTCCACTCTAAAAGTAATAATTTTAGTGAGATCAAATATGCTTTCCATCCATTGACAGTACCTGCTTGGCCAGTTCGCAAAACTTGAACACAACATTATCCGGATATGAAGTGTAGCCCACTGCGTTCGCTCCTCGAAGAAGCATTTGGAAAGGAATGTTCGGAATCAATTGACGCATTTTGGCTAGCCTTTCCCATGGATCTTCGTGTAAGAATCTGAGTGCCACATCGAAAGTTGCACCGCCCCAATTTTCCAATGAGAAAAGTTTGTTTAGATTCTGTGACACATAAGGACTGATTCGGAGCAAATCGTGAGTGCGAACTCGAGTTGCCAGAAGTGACTGGTGAGCATCGCGAAAAGTGGTGTCCATCAAGAGCAATCCATTGTGCTCACGAATGGCTTTTGCAAATGCTTTTGGTCCATCTCGGTCCAACACATTCTTCCATCCTTCATTTGACGCATTATTCCGGTTAACATTTGGCACTTGAGGAGTGATCTCGGATGGCTTCAATTTGGTTGCTAGAGGAGTAGAAGGACCATTCACCATCACATTGGCCAGATAGTGAAGTAGTCTTTGAGCTCTGTTTCGACTTGGTTCAAACTGGAACAGTTCAGGGTGGGTATCGATAAAGTTAGTGTCGTATTCGTTCTTAAGGAACTTGTCATTGCTGAGAACATTCAATAAGAAGGGTATGTTCGTCTTGACGCCTCTCACACGGAACTCACGCAAGGCACGGGTCATCTTGGCAGATGCAGCCTTCATGCTGCCAGCTTTGGCTATTACTTTCACTAGAAGAGAGTCATAATAAGGAGAAATAACTGCGCCAGAAAAGGCAGACGCTCCATCTAATCGAATGCCAAAACCTTCACCACTACGGAACACTTCGATTCGACCTGTATCGGGTTGGAAACCTTTAGCTGGATCTTCAGTCGTAACACGACATTGCATTGCATAACCATCCACTTTAATGTTATCTTGAGTGAGGTTTAGATCTTTGAGATTGTTACCCTCAGCAATGCGAATTTGCTTTTGAACAATGTCTATGCCGGTTATTTCTTCGGACACTGTGTGCTCCACTTGCAGTCGGGCATTTACCTCAATAAAGTAGTAGCTGCCATCGGCGTCGAGCAGAAACTCAACCGTACCAGCATTTTGGTATCCAACGTGTTTGGCAATTTTGACTGCATCTTTCAGTATTTTGTCTCTCACCACAGGATCAATGTTCGGTGAGGGAGCAATTTCAATTATTTTTTGATGTCTTCTCTGCACGGTGCAATCCCGTTCATACAGGTGAACCACATTTCCTTCCGCGTCTCCGAGAATTTGAACTTCGATGTGTCGTGGATGTTCAATGAACCTTTCAATGAAAAGGGCACCATTTCCAAATGCTGACAATGCTTCAGAGGAAGCGCGTTCAAAGTTCTCTTTGACTTCATTCTCGTTTCTCACTACTCGCATACCTAGATAACAAATCATGATCAGACATTTTGCAATAAATAAAAAATTGCCCAAACTTAACAAACCTCGACCACCACCTCCGTAAGCAGCTTTAAAGATTACAGGCAAGCCGTGTGTCTTGACAAATTTAGATGCTTCTTCCTCTGTATTGATTGGATAGTCTGTTCCAGGAACAACTCTAACGCCGGCTTCGATAGCAGCTTTACGTGCTTCTACTTTGTCACCCATTCTGGCCATAACACCAGGAGATGGTCCAATGAATGTAATTCCATTATCTTTGCAGGCCTGGGAAAAATCGGACCGTTCCGACGAAAAGAGCATAAACAGGTGAGAAGGATTGGCATCAATGTTATTTCTTTGGATATTCGAATAATATCCGCTACTTAATGTCGGTAGGCTTGAACGGGTGGTAAACCAGCGCCGATCGGATAGGCCTCATCCAGCGTTTTGAACCTGTGCATGTGCATTTTGTCGCTGTTCGGGATGCGATCGCGTTCCGATCGAATTCCCCTAGTTCAGGTGCGAAGATACTCGAAATACTCCAATT
>JAKIJQ010000614.1:0-20685 GCA_023373905.1 Rhizoglyphus robini | reverse complement strand
GTTATGTTAAAGCAAATGTTTACTAAATCGATTACAACTCTGCCAATTTCGAATCGAGAGAAAGAACTCATCAACTAAAGATTAGCACAATTATAAATCATTATTCCTAAGTGATTGCTCACAATGCACGCGAACACTCACATTGCCAAACTCTTTCTCACCATTGGATCTTATCGTAATGGAACTGTCTTTGAATAATATTCTTGTTGTTCTGCGTTCTCAATTACAATCAAACCAGCTTACCACATTTTAGTTATTTTTGACAAGTGATAAACATTCTCAAGTCAAACAAATGTTGACTCTGCTCAATTCATTCGTCTCACTAAAACAACTAGACATACAATCTCCGAATCAACTCTGAATCAATGTCACTTCTTGCACCAACACTGGCTCTATTGGAACTATTTTCATATTGCGATTATGAGCCGACACTTTTTTGGCGGCCAAAATTTGGCCACTTTGGTCCAAATTGAGCTGAATTGGGTGGTATTTTACTTGCCTCAACTGGGCCAGGCCCGTCGCGATTTGCAATTGGCCCAACTTGCATCAGTTCGAACCTGTGCCCTGTCGAACGTTAATTTCACTCAATCAATAATCAACAAAAGCTAAGTTCACATTCTCTTCTGTACTTTTAAACTATTTTGTCCAACAACACTTGCACATTTCTATCACTTTTGCACCTATGCACTATACAAACTGGACGGTGTAGAGCTTGAATGGAATAGTTTCTCTAACAATTTTGACACATTTCTTTAAAATACTATGAAGAACATAAATATGATAATTAAAAAAGATTTTATTTGAAGTTAAAGCATTTAATAGTAATTAATCTAAAACATCCAATGTCCATTTCATCTTGTCATCAATCTCACTTCTTTTCGTTGTCCTTCTTTGTGTCTTTTGGTTTCTTCTTGTCGTTTCTCTTGTTGTTCCTCTTCTTCTTCCTTCACAACAATGACGCGATCCACTTTCCTGTGGTTTGTTTCTTCTTTGCCAGCGACAGTTTGGCTGAAGCTTTCGAATTGACATTTGATGGGGTTGAAACAGTTGCCGATGAAGGAGTTGATTCGATCTCGGAGGATTTCTTCTTCTGGATTGATGATCCTTTAGAGCTGCTTTCATTGGTCAGCGGGGAACCAGACTCGGCTGTTGAACAAATAGGCTTTATAGTGGATCCTTTTGGAGTACTGCCCTTGGGTATGGAGGATGGACACTTGGATACTTTCTTTTTGTTTTTCCTGATAATTGGCGAACCAGTTGGCGATGATTCTGCTCGACGTCGAGTACCTGTAATGCTGTTGTCCACCGAAGAATCGATTGGTCCGATTGAAGATCGATCTGGACTTTTCATCTTCTTCTTGACTTTGGAACACTTTCCTTTCTTTGTCTTCATTCCCTTTTTCTTCTTTTTGTACCTTTTCCGATAGAGTAACACGAGACATATTCCATTCAAAACGAGTAAAACTGCCACAATCACAATTCTCCAGGTGTGGGTGTGCCACAGGCCAGGAACTTCATCGGTTGTTGCTGTTGTTGTAGACTCTGGACATGGGTCTGTCTGCTCCTGTTGGGTTGAAGTGGCTTCTTGAGTTGCTTCACATTGGATAAAGTCGCCAATCGGTACTGTCCAATTTGGGCTCGGTGCTGCATCGGTAGGAAAGGTGGGCACTTGACGTATTTCGACAAAGCCACTCGTGTAGATGAACAGCAAAATGTTGTATGGTTCACCCAAATGAGACGCAGCCAGGACTGTGTCATCGCTCAAAAAATTAGAAATATTGAAACAATCATAATTCACATGATCACAATAATAGCGAATGGAACTTCTGGATTTCACAAATGTTATCGGATTTGGAGAATATAAAGACGAACGTGACACCATAAAAGCTATAATTTGGGATAAAGGAAATTGAAGATTGTTACATTTGAATGCAAACTAACAACTTACCATCTTCGTTGTCGTTCGCAGAATTTGCATCGCAGCTTTTGATTTTGTTTACAGTATAGTCAGCCACAGGCTTGCCAATCTCCAGCATTATTCTACATTCATGTGAGTGTAGATTTCTATACGAATCTCCTGTCTTTGTTTTAAACATACTAGAGAGGACTGCTAGAAGTGGACGGGCTTTCTGCACAAACAGCAGTGAGTACAACTTGTTCTTGTTTTCGCTTAAATCCAGAGGCACATTTGGCCACTCTTCGGACACGTGACTAGTAGGCTCGCCACCAATGTTGAGGTAGTAGTGTCCTTTAGTGCTGTCTTTACGAAGGGTAGAGTTTAGTTTGAGCTTGAACAGATGACCAGAAGTGGTGATGATGAACAAAGTGCCACCGTACGCCTCACCAAGCACTCGAATCTTCTCTTGCTGGTTACGTAGCTTTTGGCATATTTTCTATGGAGACAACAAAGTTAGGATTGGAGATTGAAGGTGACGAGAATAGAACTTACGTTTGACATACTCGACACAACGGTCAAGGTGAAAAGCAGTACAAGACAACGATTGACGAGAGAGAAGAAATGCATTTGGGTGGAGAGAGGAGAGAAGTGACTGAGCAAATGACGATTTGAGTAGAACACAGAACACTAAATAAAGTCAAACAAACTGTTCATAATTTTCGATTTTATTTTAAAGTTCAAAATTCTTTTTAATAATAAAATTAATATTAATCGAAATAAATCTTTCAACTTGTCCAATCTCACTTCTTTGTGTCTTCTTTTGGTTTATTCTTGTCGCCTCTCTTCTTTTTTCTTTTTGTTCTTCTTCCACAACAAACCCGCAATCCACTTTCCAATTGTTTGTTTCTTTTTGGCCAATGTTCGTTTTGCTTTGACCTGCTTCGGTGGTGGACTGGTTCGAGTGGTGTCATCAACATCTGAGACGAGTGGTGGTGATGATTTCTTTGGAGGGAGATTGTCTTTATCTTCTTTAGCTTCTGAGGAAACTTTGGCTGGTGCATTTGATTGACATTTGACATTTGATGACCCTTTGAGAGTGCTGCTCCGCTTGGTCTTTGATATTAAACTTGGCGCAATTGAGGATCTTCTGAGACTTTGAGGCTTTGCAGCTGAAGTCAGTTTTTCTGAAGCTTTTGAATTGACATTCAAAAGTGGACTTTCGTTTGAACCAAGTGCTGGGGAAGGAGTTGATTCGAGGTTGGAGGAGGGTGAAGGCTTCTTCAGGATTGAGGATTTTTTTAGAGCGCTGCCTTTGGCCGTTGAATACTCGAGTCCAGTTGATGATTGTCTAGGATTATCTGCGAAAATGGAAGAACTAGGTCTGGTAGTTGGTGATCCACTTGGAGTGTCGTTGCCCTTTGAAGATCTGAGGATTGAGGACGGATTTGATGCTGCCTTCTTCTTTTTCCTAATTCTCTTTTTCTTCTTTCTTTTTCTTTCTCTTCTTTGCCCTTGGCGAGATAGTTGAGATTCTCTCACGAAGACAGAGAAACAGAATTCCGATTACGAAAACTGTTGCCATAATCAATAAGCAGACATTGCGCAGAGTGTTGCTCGGTGGAACAGTTGACCTTGGAAGAGTAGGTGGTGTTGCACATTGAATAAAGTCACTAATCGTAATTGTCCAATCTGGTTCGGGTGCTTTGTCTTGATCGCTTGGAAAGGTGTCGATTTGACGAATTTCGACCTGTCCACTCGAGTAGATGAACAGCAAAATGTTGTAAGGTGCAGTCAAATAGGATGCAGACAGGACAGTGTCATTGTTGTTGGGTGTAAAACGATAACTCGAATCAACCGAAATTAAATACTCGCGCCCAGTTCGTACAAAGGTGATTGGACCGTTCTCTTCACTGAACTCTGTGCACTCTCGTGAAACCATAAAAGCTGTAATTCCAAAAGTATAAAACGAAAAATGATGTAAAAATATACAATACAAAGTCTAACTAACTTACCATACTCGTTCTCGTCGATTGTTTTGGCATTGCAGCTTTCGAATTCGTCCTCTTGAATCTGATTCAATGGTTGACCAATCTCCAGCCATGGTGTACACTTTTCTCTGCAGATTGTCGTACCATGACCCGTGGATGGTGTGGAACATACGACACAGGATTAAAATTGTTCAGACCAATACTCGAATTCTGCACAAATTCCAGTGCGTACAACTTGCTCCTGTTTTCAGCTCAAAGTTCAACTTCGTGCTTGGCCACCTGCCCGGGTGGGAGAATTGTCCTTAAGCTTTAAACGGGTTTCTTATAAATCACTTATAAGTACTCTTAGACCCTTAAATTTTACTTACTTTGTATTCTCTAGTTCTTAAGTTTTACTAACAGACCACTTAAACTCTTAAATATCTCTTAGGCTACATAAAAAGTAAAATATTTGAATTCAATAGGAAAAATAATCACAATATTCATAATTACGTAAAAACAATGACTTAATTGATAAAGATCTACAGATGTTTATTAAAAATATCAAATACATAGCTGATGTTATTTACAGTAGTATAAGTAGCTAATTCAAATATTTCAGAAGATTCAACTTTGGATAACATCGATCTTTGAACCTCGGTGTATGTAGATATATAAGAAAAATATAAATTACATTTGTGATCATCGGGTCTCAAAGGGAGCCTTTTACAGTTTGTTAATTCGTAACATAAAACGTTAATTGAAGAACAATTAGTATCAATGTTGGTAGCTTCAATAATTTTCGAAACGATAAAATATTTGCCCTTCTCAGTCTTTATGCAATGGTTATTGGTGCGATTTGCTTTTGATTTGTTGTAGTCTTCAGTGCAAATGAGTTTTCCATTGATTAGAACACGCATCAGTGACTTGTATGTCATGCTCGAGCCAGTTTTGGAAAGCATTAGAATCTCATCGGCAGTGGGAGTGTAAACAGAAGGGTATGATTTGATCTTTCGCTCAACTTTGTCACATAAGTTTGGTAAAAATGGATACAGATTCTTGAGAAACTTTTGTGAACATTTTTGAATATTACTGCTGCAAGCTGACACAACTGATTGATAAGTGTTGCACTTTTTCATAGTTTGCTCAGAAACCTTAGTGCCAGTTTGATTTTTCCTTGCGATCCGTCCGAAAAGGTCCTCAGTGAAGTACGCAGTTTGAACCGGAAGAGGACCAAACGATTCGACCATTTCACGCATGTGGCTGATAAAGTGGACATTGATTTTCCACATAAACGACTCGTGCTTGGAGTAGATGCTTTTGAATTGTTCATAGAATATTTTGATTTCCTTTTCAATGCTTCTGTCACTTTGTGGTACATAACGCATAGATAAACTTGATAGAATAAATGCCAATTGCTTGAAATTAGCAAGTCGTTCCTTCTCGAGTATGCCATCATAACAGACCCAACCGAAGAAAAGGATCAATTCATACTCGAGACTTTTGAGAGAACAGTTTCGACTGAATTGTGGCATATATCTGTGGACACCTTCCGGGAACTTTATTGATGATAAACGTTCGTCAATTTGAGAAACTTGTTCCGGTGAAAGTTTGTATTTATTTACAGACTGTTTTTCTTCTTTCGTCAGATTGCTAAACCACTTTGTCGAACAATCTCTAGCCAGCCACCTGTTTGTAAGACTCTTCACAGTACCTTTAGGAAATAGAATAATAATTACTAACTGAGTGATACAACAAACCAAAATCATACCTAGATATTGTGAATGCATTGCCTCAGGTGGACAAATAGTCGATAAATCTACATACGATAGTCTCATTATTTGGCTTCTCCCTTTAATACCCTTCAATTGTTTCTTTTTCTTGTTTGAAGATTCATTCGACAGCTTGGTGGCAATTTTGCGCCATTCTTCGTTATTGCGTCGAGGAGCTTTGAGAGTCACGGTCGGAGGAAAAGTCATTTTAAAAAAGCGTCTTTCATATGTACCCTTTAATAAGCAGGTGTGGCATGCTATAATACAGAAATAATAATATTAATAAATAAATATAAGTAAAAACAAATGATTTTTACCGTAATAAGAATTATGTTGATTACAGTTCAAAATCAAAGCACGAGCAGGAGCATCTGCTATTATCAATAGCAATTTGACTTTAAACAAATACACTTGATCATCAATCCGTACAGAAAGTGGCTCAACTTGCAACCTGACAAGCTCATCGACCAATGGGCTCAACATAATGTCAGAATCTGGTTTGGTTTGGCCAGAATGTAAAGCTATGAGCATCGGATTGTTGATACGATCTGTAAATGGCAACTCGTTCAAATAAACACAGAGAGGCCACATGCTTTTCTGGTTTTTGTTGTAGGCAACGCCATCCCAGGTCAAAGTGATTGTGAGAGTAATAGATTCGTCATTTGACTTGACAAGAGAATCATAATTGCCGCAGCAGTGCAAATCGTGAAAGTATTTGCGTTTTCTTCCTTTGCGATTAATTAACAATTTCGGATGGACTACTGGAATTTGGTGTAGCAACCAGTCAGTCATTGAAACATAGCAGAAGTATTTTGATCCATCAGCTTGACTCATTTTCTCGTTCGGGATAATTCGGCAAGAAGGGTGATTGTGCTTGCAGGTTGCACTTTTGCTCGTGTCTAAAACAGGGCCGATCAATTCACCACAGTTTGAGTAAAAGTATTTGCTTATGACGGGACAGAACGCATTTGGAACTCTTTTTGCCAAAGTATCCCAATCAGAAGTCGAAAACTTTTTTGTTCCAAAATCGTTGATAATTTTACAGGACAACTCAGTATGGCTGTTTGGCGTATCAAATCGTCCTTGAAGCAATAGCATCATCATGATTCGTTCTGCTTCATTCATTTCCACTCTCCTTGAATTACTTTCGTCAATTTCATCGAACGGGTTAACGCACTCGACGTCTTCTTCATTGTCATCTTCATAGGTCCGCAAATCGTTATCTTCGGTTTCGCTGTCTTCATCGACAAAATCATCACCATCAGACAAGTCCAAATCGATTTCATCACTCATTGAATAAGAAAACAAACTGGCTGGATCAGTGGAAGACTCTGGTGGTGCAGCAGAGAATCGAGATTTTGATTTGGCGAGCACCTTTGCCATAAAGTCGTTCACTTGTTGATCTTTGGCTCTTCTCTTCTCGGCAAACGATTTATATGCTTCGTCACTTTTGCGTTTAAAAGAAGCACCACGTTGGTTCATTTTCGGTGCAGAATCGTTTTTGTCGACAAGAAGCGAAAAAGAAGCGAACAACCTACAGTTGAGTCACGTGCAAGTAAATAAATGTAAATGCACAGTGAATAATAATCACCACATATATGATAAGCTCGATAGAAGCATACACACAACTACAAAGTAGTACTGTGCTGCTATGAGTCAAAAATGACTCATTTCACACCGCGTGTGTCGACACACGATCGTTCTCACAAATCGCGCTCTTTTCTCTGCCTTTTCCTTTCAGCAGCGCTCGATTTGTGCGCCACCACTCTAGTCTATTTCCCTTGCACTCGACTAGAGTGACCGCCGCACCGTCACATTCAGTTAAACTCACGTGTTACGTACCTTTGCTGATCGACCTACCATTCTGGTCAATTATTATATCACAACCTTTTTAGATAAACTTGTCTCTATGGCTAATGACAACAACCCAATCGTGTTGTTCTGTTTGAGTAGTAGTGAGTTTGGTGATTGCCAAGCATTTTTCGAAGGTAATTTTTTTAGTTTATCGCGATTGCAACTTTATTTTGATTTTTTATCATTTGCAGAACATTCTTTTTCCAACATAACTGAATTTTTGGCTGACAGTACCGGCAAGTGTCAATTTGCAGACTTTTTTCCGGACATTGCTATTGGAAGGTTCTGTAGGGAGTTGGAAACATTCAAGAAAGCCCAAGAAGAGGCCGAACTCGAGCGACAACGAAACACGACTGATGAAATTAAGGCCAATCTCACAACCGATATTAAGGTGAACCTGCCTTGTAACAACGATGGTTGTTCGACTATAATTACCGAACTTCTGGAGCGCTTGAATGAAAACACTCGCGAAATGACATCACTTCGAGAACGACAAGATGAACACGAGGTGTATGTCAGAAATGAATTCAAGAAAATTATTCCCCGAATCAGAGAAGGCCAAGGCAAAGAAAAATTCCGACACGTGGCTTTCGATACTTGGAAAGTATCTAACAAATCCCTTTTATTACGCCGCCAACGATCATGGTAATTCGGGCGTCACCAAGTTTTTTGATAAGGTCTTTACCCAGAAGTTACTTGTAATTATACATCTGTAAATACTTTGCCCAATCGGGACGGATTCAATTTGAAGGCTGCCTTTGAAGAGCTTCTAGGTATTTTAATTTAATCGTACTTTGGATGAATTGTAATTATAACTTAATTTATTATTTAGATTTGTTGGCGGATGCAAAGGAAGAGGCTGGCACCGAACCAGATTCTATCACAGCAAAAGCAAAGGACAAAAAACTGCTTGATACTGATTCTATAACTGGACTTATCAAGCTAAGAAGAAATCTGAACTTGAGCTACAGTAAGTTCGACTACCGTTTTGCAATATATGTCTCTAAAAAATGTTTCAAATCTATTTCCTTTAGGGCTCAAGAGCAAGCTAAAAAGAGGACATTGCCAAATGAGGATGCCATCACTGAAGATTCTTCTGAAGATCATGAAAGGTGTGACCAAAGTCGCAAAGCGCTAATTTGAAGCAAGCGAAGTTAATTACGAATTCGAAGTACTAAGTAGTGATTTATTTGAAGATTTTTCGAAATTCTTTTATGTTTGATCACTTATTTGTATTTAATATTTATTTAATTTGTATTTTTTTGTAATATATTATTAAAATTTACTGCCGTTAATTCTAATAGTAAATGTGAAGTAGATCTAAAGCAGTATACCTGCAGTACCGGTAGGAGCGATTGGGAAGTTTCCAGGGAAACTTCTTTGAAAAACAAGAAACTTCCCATAAACCTGCAGTAACTGAAAAGAAGAACTCTTATTAGAGACTTATCAGTACTCTTATGTAAGAGTACTCATTAAGGACTTTCAGTGTTCTTATATAAGAACACTTATAAGTGACTTATAAGTACAAATTTTCCCACCCGGGTGTCTTTCACGTGACTAGTGGGCTCTTGACTGATGTTGAGGTAGTAGTGTCCTTGAGAGCTCTGCCTGCAAATGGTCGAATTTAGATTGAGCTTGAACAGTTGACCAGAAGTGGTCATGATGATCAGAGTCTGGCCATCGTACGCCTCACCAAGCACTCGAATCTTCTCTTGCTGGTTACGTAGCTTTGAGCATATTTCCTATATGGAAACAAGACAAAGTGATTAACATTTGTGAAACGAGCTGACGAATACGAACTTACGTGTGAAATACTCGACACAACGGTCAAGGTGAAAAGTAGAACAAAACAACGGTTGGCGAGGTAGAAGAAATGCATTTGGGTGGCGAGAGTAGAAGTAACAGATTGACAAATGACAAATTGAGTAGAACGCAGAACATTAAATATAAAACCAAACTAATGTTCAAAACTAGAACTTTCGATTTAGTGTTTGGTCTGTAAGTTCACTTCAATTTGACTGATTTGTATCGAATTCGAAATTTGACTTTGTCCTCTCTATACAACAACCAAACCTTCTCATCTCAACTTCATTTATTTCTGTGTCTCTTTATTTGTGTGACCACTCTACCCCCGCAAGTATCTTCAAGCACCACTCGATGCATCCACGACCCGAATGGTTCAATCTGTTGAAGTGTGCAGTGCTCAAGCTCATTGTCTGCATTGGTGTGATGACATTTACCTACTCTGGCTACCTCTTCCCCATCCTTCTGCTTCAGCTCCAAGGCGGCCTTCCCTTCCATCTAATGGTACGTGCACACATGTTTGTATATCTATACCTGTACATTGGTCTAATGTTTTATTTGCTATTTTAGATTGTTCTGATATTTTGGCTTGTTGTTGAATTTGTGGGATGGGTTGCTTGTTGGCTGTTTCTCCTAGCCGTGCAATTTATATTCGTCAACATTGAGAACAAAATTAGCTGCGGCATCTTTGCTGTGGTCAACATTGTGCCCTCCTATTTGGTCATTAAGGTGGCTGTCCTTTCAGGCCCAATTGGAATGGGACAATTCTGGAACATTGTGGGACAGTGCTACATATGGCTTTTGGCACTACTCACTGGACTACTCCCAATTGCAATGCTGCTCTACTGTCTGGCACTGGTTTGGTTGGCCTATGAGGCACAGTCTTCTGGTGGAACAGCCGCTTATGGACAGCCGATTGTGGTGGTCATTCCTGACGAGAGTACTACTGGCGCTACTCCTGGCACCCGAGCCACTCCAGGTTCAGCAGCTGCTCCTGGATCCACGGCTGCTTCTAGTGCCACTTGAGCAAATATCATCACCACTATCGTACCAAGAAAATGAGCACCTTATCTACAACAAAAAGCTGTACAAATAATTCCTTAAACAGTAATCTCAAGAATCCAAGAACGTTTTCAACAACTCTATCATTAATTTATTATCATTTTAATGCATCAAACTAATAAACGAACACTTACTTTCACCTACGACCTACTTTGTGTGCTTTCTATTTCACATTGCAAATCTTAACCAACACTTAACTTACACTCGACCAATTCTTCTTCCACTCTGTATAAGTAATCTTCTACTAACGTCTACTGTACAACTCTTATCTCTGCTTCCACAGTGCAAATCTTATGCAACACTTAACTTCCCCGTATCTTCTTCTAGTACTAATACTAACGTCTACTCAGTAGACTCTACTGTACAAATCTTATTTCTTTTTCCACAGTTCTAATCTTGACCAACACTTAACTGTTAAGACTTAACTTCCCTAACCTTCTCAAGCCAAATTTGTGAATGATCGGAAGTTCAAATTAGTAAATTATTTTTTAAATATTTTGTTCGAAGTATAGCCAAGAAACTATTTTATATCTTTAAAATTCAAATATTTTGTTTAAAAAAATGTAAATAAATTCATTAATTTGACCATTTATACAACTTATAACGAGCAAAATCAACTTGATTATTTAAAAACATAGAAACTCAGACTAACAAAAAGTACGACAATTCCAGAAGACAACAATTTTGCTCAAAATTACTCAAAATAAAATTTACTTACCAATTGTTTGGTGATGTACTGAAGATGGTCATGTCCTTGTACTGGTCATCATCTCAGTCCACCAACCGATCGATCGGATCAGTCAGCAATCCAAAATCGTGTGAAAGCAAATTGACCAACAGTTGTAGAGTTTGAGTTTATCCATTTTTATTTAATCTCGATGAACCAAAAAATAATCAAGTCAAACAAATAGAAGCAGTCAATTAATTAGTACAATTATTAATCTTCACAATAGTGAGATATATTGAATGTGTGGTAGCACTTGGTATCCATGGTCTGCGTGGAGAACGTTGTGGGATGGAGTGGTGTAATGTGGTGATGAGTGGTCAGTGGTCTGAGTCATCAGAGTCGGTTGAGTTGTGGTCAGATTGGTGAGTGATCGTGTTGAGGAGATAGAAACGAGGGTCGCGATTGTCTTCAATACCAAGTTGACGCTGTTCGGTCTGGGTTCGCTGGAGATGGAAATGTTGAGTACGGATATGTTTGATTAAATTGCTATGATCTGTTGAAGCATAGTCACATCGGTTCCAGGTACATTTATAAGGTTTAAGATTTTGGTGGATTCGTTGATGAACGTCAAGATTACCTTTTCCGATGAATAATTTGCCACAACCAATCCATCCACAACGGAATGGTTTGACACCAGTGTGAATTCGTTGGTGAACGATGAGATGTTGCTTTCGTTTGAATGACTTGCCACAGTTGTTGAATTGACAGGTGTAGATGGTTAACTTGGGATGGACTGATAGCTGATGAGTCAATATTTCGGATCGAAGTGTGGCTACTCGATCATTGTGGCAGCCATCATAGCCACACATAAATTGACCATCGAAATGAGACAAATGTAGATGTTTATACAAACGATTCTGTGACTTGTATGTCTTGGTGCAGTGAGGACATTGCCAGGTTGAGATGTTCGAATGATTGTCGCGAACATGAACAGCTAAACCATGTCCATCCCTATAAAGCAAATCAATTAAACCAAGTCAACACCACCACATCACACTCACCATTGCTCAAACCGTTCGAAGCATCCTTCAGCCAAACATCGATACGGAGATGATGTGAGATGATCAAACTTCAAGTGATCGTGCAACTCGTCTCTGCTTGCAACCTCGGCATTGCAATTCTCCTCAATGCACTTCAATTTGAGAATCTCAATCTTGTAATGTCCTTTCTTTTCTTCACCCAACTCTGTCTCACTGTTCCACCAACTTTCTTCGTCTTCACTTTGTTCGACACCTTCTTCTCCTTCTCCACTTGAGTCAATTCCACCTCCATTTTGACCATCTTCGTCACTTGAATCAACTCCTGATTGAGTGTTCACTTGCTCGTCGGACTCTCGGCGATTCAAAGTAGAAAACACTCGAGCACGCTTCGACATCGTCATCGAACCAGAAGTGGATACTTCAGCGCTTGGCAAACTATTTTCAAGTGAAGAACATTCGGTGGCGAGTGATTTGCCAGCACGTCTTCGTTTACGAGTGTTAGACTGCTCCGAAGTTGGTGATTCGTTGTGGTCGACATTGATGGTCGAGTTTGATTCATTTTGATC
Source organism: Rhizoglyphus robini (assembly GCA_023373905.1). NCBI lineage: Eukaryota > Metazoa > Arthropoda > Arachnida > Sarcoptiformes > Acaridae > Rhizoglyphus > Rhizoglyphus robini. The sequence continues at coordinate 8,057 of JAKIJQ010000614.1, read as the reverse complement.
GTCTTTGTTCATTTGTTGGTCAATTTGGTTGTTGTTCCCGAAGCTTTGATTAATTCCGTTTGACTCTTCGTTCAAAGATTCGTTTTCGTTGTAATTGAATTCTTCTCCACCTTCAGGAACGTCGATTTGTTGATATTCGTCTTCATCTACTTGATACGCTTCCATTTTGTTTGCATTCAAAGTGGTCTCATTTGACTTTTGATCATGTTCAGTATCGTTGGTAGTGGAGGCTGATGACAGATTTGAAGTATCGCCATTGACTTGTTCGTTTGCACTCGACTCGTTGAGATTAGCTTCATTGGAAGTAGAAGGGACGTTTGTGTCGAGGCAATTCACTGGTTCTTCGGTGCCAAGTTCATTTCCACTTAGATTGTTGGTAGACTCAACTGTAACATTAGCACCAACATCAGATGGGTCCAAATCGTGTGTTGATGTAGTTGTCTTGTGGTTGTTTGAATGTACAGTTGAGTTGGCACTTTCTAGTGCACGAACACGATTTGACAAGTCACATCGATTGCGTAGATTTTCTTCGTCTTGTTCAACCACCATATCAAGCACAATGTTGATTTGAGATTTTAATTTGGCGACCTCTTCTCTCAACGAGCCAGATCGTCGGCCAATTAAGATATCCAGCTGATTCAGAGATGCCACGAACTCGTTTTCATTTGACATTTTGAGGCGAGATGAGACAAATGACGAGTAGAACAAACAGAAAGAAAGAAGTCAGCTCGGTGGTTGGTGGCAGACAAATGACAGAGAGCACATACAAATCACTGCTCGGTCTGACAGCTTGCACACAAACACAACGGCTCGAGGTGGCACAGAGTGGCATTAGTCACGACTATTTTAACTGTTTTGGCTATTGCAAATTCAAATTTTGAACTAACTTAACTTTGATGAATGTTACATTGATATGTAATCATCAATTGGTGATGATTTAACAGTTATTGAAAATCCAATGAAATTAAGTTGGATTTACGTTTGTGCATTATTCAATTTTAATTGACTTTCCTAATAAACGTAGGCATCACAGTTAACAAATTACGCATTTATTGTATACGAAAGACTTGAATTTCAAATATGTTACGAGTGACCCAACTAAGTGTAAATAGAATTACGTACCATATAGTACATATGTGAATTATCCCTAGACTGTAAAGCATGTAAATAGACTTTTCCTATGTCCTGTTCCTCTCATTTGTTGTTCTGTCTGCCTAGCGCACGGTCGCTAGCTCTTACATATAAATCTGTTCTCATAATTAAATAGAAGTTCTAATTAGCCATGTCAGGCCGATCATAAGTGAACCATCGACAGGTTTGAAATGTCACTCGAAATGTCGAGACAAGATGGGCACACGTATACAAAGTGAAGAACTACAAGCTGAAGAGTGGTTAACCAACTACTGAGACGAGTGGAACATTCCTAGTGCGACATTTTTGACGACAACTTCAATGATGGACACGCCAACACTCCCAGTGAAGCCTCAAATGCTTTCTCACTATCTTCTTTCTAAAGATCATAAAACTATCCTAGATACTATGACTCGCACAGTCATTACGGGATATATTAGCATGAACACCACTGCCACCTATAGCATAAGTGAACCCAAAATGGAAATATTCTTTGTGGAAAAAATAATTTAATTGAAGATGTCGGCTAAGAATTGATTGATCAGAAATATCTTATAAGTAGAGTCAAAGCCAAATTCAAAACTCAGAGATTGTTTTGGTCTAATGTAAAAGATTACAAATTTATGCCTGAAAGTAGAGATAGATTTGAACTTCAAATTTTGAAGTCAATCGATTGTGAGTTTTTGCATTTAAAATTGGTCGAATTGAAATTGAATTTAATAATAACAAATATTGTAAAGTTGGTCAAATGAATGTTTGGAATGGTTGGAAATGTTGAATGTTACGAACGAAATATTAAAGATTACAAGTGATCAAGTGACAAAGTGAGACAAAAGTTGTGTGAAGTCAGTATATCTAGTAATATAATTGTGAGTACATACAGGAATGTCACTTAAACGAATATGTTTGCAATTTAGGAAAACTGTCCAAAAACGATTCGACACCTTGCAGAATGCCATCGATGATTTCCTTGTTGCCATAGCAAATGTTCAAGTGTTCAACATTGGGCAAAATTGTCGAGAGTACAGAAGCGAGTAAGGCACTTTCCATTTTGTTGTTCATTTCTGGATCATCGAAATTGACTAAATTGTAGATCGACAGAGTGCAGGTTCGCATCGAGACAAGTCGAGCCAATTTCAAATCTCGTCGAGCCGCGTCCAGTTGGAGACAAATCAAAGAAAATCCAGTCCATTTCCAGCTCGGTCAAGTGTTTCAGTTTGGCGAGATGAGCAATCATTTGGGGAGACATTCGAGTGTTGGTAGACTGCGAATGAAAATTTAAAATATTAATTTAATATTAAAACTTAAATTAAAAACAAATCAAAATCAACTTACAGTTCCTAAAGCAGATGCCGAGACGCAGCACTTGCAACGAGACAGCATGTTCACTGAGATATTCCATTACACGATCAAACTGATCAACAAATAGTAGATCAAGATGAGTGACATTGGCCAGCCATTGTTCGTTGATGTTGTGCCATTGATAAAAAGTTGACATTCTCACCAAAACTTTCAAGAGAAACTCGTGTACAATTCGGACCAAAGTAACCAACAAGTGAAGGCACAAAATTCCCACAAGAAAACAGTTCCAGTTGAGCGAATGTTTGTTCGATAATTGAAATCTCCGAATCGATTGGAAATTGAATGTCGAGTCGTTTGAGTAGGGCGCACGAATTGATGAATGACAGTAGTTTCGTATATTTAAAATCCAAATCATCATTATCCAAAATTCGAGAAATATCAAAAAATATAGAATCTGTTATCACCAAAGTGGTCAACTGATTGAGAGGCAACTGAGACAGAACAGTGACAATATCACTCAAAGGCTGATTCAAAGCGATAGATGTAATATTTGGAAAGAGTTTGACCAGTTGTGAATGTGAATGTTCACTTATATTCCGTTTGCATTTGATAGTAGTGAAAGCGTTCAAATCGATATGCCCAAAAGAACGTTTCTTGTAAAAGTCGCAATTGTAATTGTCATATCTTGATTGAGTCAAAAAAAGCGATTTCTTCTTGTGCCCGATCGAGTAGATAACCGCTTGCCACTTTTTGCAAACCATCTGCAGATGAATCAAATTCTGCATGTCCACACGCACCAAAATAGATTGAACCAGTTCATTGGGAAGTCGAGAAAATGATCCTTCGCATAAATCGAGTTGAGAAAATGATTCGGGAAATCAAAAACATCGAGTGCATTCGGTGGTGACGAAACAGCAGCCACATTACGGCGTTAAGCATGGCGAGCCCTCTTCTCGGCTCGATTCTTCTTCTTCCGAGATTGTTGTACCGAGCGAACTTTTTGCGGATTTGCGTGCCATTTTGAATTGGTTTGAGGCTTGCAGAGAGAACAAACGAGTGACACACAGAAGGATTCAAAGAAATGAAAGAAAACCTTTTGAGGCGACAACAAATCTGCAGCTACACTGTACTGCTGCTGGCTAACACAAAAGTGTTGCGACACAATTGTTTAAACAGCTTCAGTGAGTGACTTCATTCATATAAACATTTGCACGTTCACAAACAACGTTACTTTGAAATGTTTAGACTAAATATCTATCTCAACTTTGTCAAACTTTAACGCATAAAATATGTTGAATAATTAGTCGATTGGAGGAACAACATCAATATTTTCTGGGTGAGTGAATCAAGTAAAGTCGTTTCAATATCGAGAATCATTTTATTAAATTAAAATAAAGTTACATATTACAAAGTTTGTGCTAATGTTACATACGAGAGAAATAAATAGAGATAAAGCGATAAATTGAGATCAAACGCATCATTCAAAAATCAAAGGTCGACTCAGGTCGGCTAGGAGGAGATTCTTCAAGGAAATACGTCCATAAAGATAGCTGGAGAAGGTAATGGAGTGGAGTTGAGTGCAGTGGCGCAGTGCAACATCGTCCGAGAGAGACAACTCTTCAGCTTCACCTTGCTCAGTGGCCATCACATCGTGAATGGCACATCGGTCACAACGATAGCTCAGTTGTCCCTCTAATGATCACATCGATGACTTGCAAGGGGCATAGTCTTGGGAATGTTGGAGCAGTGGAAGATTGTCATGCCTGTGAGTTTGAGCATTAAGCCAAAGAGATTTGAGTGAAACAAGACGAGCAAGTGGTACTGGATCTTGGTGGTCTTCTTCGATTTCATCGCCTTCACCAACTCCGAGCGTGATGCAAAGCCCTAGATGGACTAGTTGAGTCAATCTGGCCAAGTTGGAGAACAAATTCCGAATGGAGATAGCTGCATATTGAATGCTGAGTTTGAGCACGGTGAGGCTGGTGAAATGAGAGCAAATGTCCTCGAGCTCGGTGAGTCGAAAAAGGCAGAAACCATTATAGATCATCTCAAATTGTGGTGCAATCCGTCGGTACTCGATTCAGCTGTTGATCACGCAAATTCAAGTGGGAGTCCAGGCGGATACAAAGTCGAGGATTGCCGATGGTATGATCACGTAGAGATCAAACAGAACATCGGTTAGATCGACCGATTTGAAGCAGAACTGATCGAGTTGAGCGAGGATTGGCAGAATCAAGTTGGATTGCACCAAAATGCGTGTTTCTGAAAGAGGAGAGACAGATGCTTCAGTGCTGACAGTGAATTGATTGCCTCGATGAGTGGTCCCAAGATTTGGGTGGGAATTTTGCGAATAAAATATCTCGACATATAGTCTAGGACCATAAAAAACGGTCGCGAACTTGAGTGACACCAGTTTGGCTTGCCAGAGTCGTAGCAGAATGGTGACAAGCACACAGTTCGTACATTGAGCTATGCTGACAAGCACCCTCGAGTGTGGACACATTGGGGAGAAGAGGATAGTAAAGGCGAATCAGGCCGGTCAGGTCGAGCCATTTGAAGTGGACAAAGTGAAAGGTGGGATACTCGGGTTTAGGGAACATGAAACTGCCGTCGTCCTTGAGAATGCCATAACCTCTAAATCCAACGGTAAAGTCAGGATAGCCGTACAACTTGCCACCGATCACGAGAGTCAATTTGTGCACTTTCCAGCCAGCAGATTTGACGAGCTTTGTACCATTTAGTGCAAACACGTCCAGCCCGAAGTAGATCACGAATGGGTAGAAGACAAAAGATGGCACACAGCAGTTCGGGCGGGAGAAAGTTGACGTGCATGGCCATCGTGCAGTAAAGATCTCGATGAGGACGTCACACGAGAATGGAAAATAAAAATAACCAAAAAGAAAAGGGTGAAAGGAGAAAAAGAAGGCAGATCGTGAAATCAACAAAACTGAAACATAAACAAACACACACGAAAGTCACTCGCACAGTCACACAGCAAAACAACTTCTCTTCTGCCTGTCAGACCTGTTCATACAGTACGTTACTTTTATATTAACCACTTCATGCCCAATTGGACATTTTTGATTCTTTTTCTTTTTAAATTGGATCTTTTTTCTAGTCCATATGAAAAATGATATCTAACTGAGCAATCACATTTATTAGAATTCAGTCAAATTGCGGTATTAAATCTGTAACGATCAAACGATCGATTTTATAAAATTATTACTATGATTTAATTTAAATACAATTAATTTGAAAAGATTTGTAGTATACCTTTTATCAAGTAGCAGACAAGTTTCTAATTAGTAATTTGTAAAAAATTTAATAATGATTCAATCTCATATCTTTAAATTGTACTAAAAATAAAGCAATTAGAGCAATTTTTTGGCTTGACATGCTAAAGATGAAAATGCAATAGGTGTTTAACCATTCAATATTCTTAGTAATCAGATTTATTTAGACATCAAAAACTGTTAATAATTTACATGACAAATCAAAGCACACAATTTATTATTGCCCAAAATAATGCTAATTAAAAATAAATATTTCACAAACGAATTTCCAATTGTAGTTGTTGTTGAATGTTGACATAATTTAGTGCATTTCTGTGCATTGTCTAGATGCATCAAACAGTCAACAGTCAGTCCAAATGTGTAAACGAGTCAAGATGGAAGTGGATGGACAATACATCACCGACTCTGACTCGGATGGTGACGGTGGATCTGACGAGTGCATAGTGAAGCAAGAAATTAAGGAGGAATTCGATGAGACTGGGCAATTGGATCCAAACAACGGACAGTCGGTTCAACTTTGGACTCATGTTAAGACTGAAATCAAGGAAGAGGTGGAAAGTGAAGAAGAAAATGTCATCGGACCTGAGGATGGCGCAGAACTCAATGACAGTCAAACGAATATTTACACGAGTCGTCCAATGGAACGAATCAAAGTTCCGTGAATGACCAACAAGTGGACAAAGGTGATGATGGGCCAAACGAGCCAGCCAATGACCGCCAGAACAAATCGCCAACTTCGAAACAGTTTAAAACTCGCAGCGAAGACGCCTAGGCAAATCACAAGTTACCGAAAATTCTTCATTCGAGAATAGTTTGACTAGTGGCGAAGTGTCCTCTCCTGGTCCTAAGACGAGCTCGAAGCGAACGCGAGTGTCTTCTTTGGATCGCCAAACGAATGTTGATCAAATGAGCACTCAATCAAAAGTTGATTTAAGTGATGGTGACGATCAAAATGGAATTGACTCGAGTGGAGAAGGAGAAAAAGGCGTTGGAACAAATTGAAGACGAAGAAAGTTGGTGGAACAGTGAAACCGAGTTGGGTGATGATGAAGATCAAGGTGGACATTACAAAATTGAGATTGTCAAGTTGAAGTGCATCGAGGATAGCTGCAATGCTGAGGTTGCGAACAGAGTCGAGTTGGACAATCACTTTCAAAAGTGAACATCGCATATCTCCTTATCGATGTTTGGCAGAAGGATACGGCGAACGGTTTGAGCAATGGTGAGAGTGATGTTGTGGTGTTGAGTTGGTTTAATTGATTTGTTTTATAGGGATGGACATGGTTTAAGTAATCATGTTAGATACAACCATTCGAACATCTCCACCTGGCCATGTGTTCACTGCACAAAGACATTCAAAACTCACAATCGTTTGTTCAAAAGCATCTCCATTTGTATCACTTCGAAGGTCAATTCAAGTGTGGCTATGATGGTTGTCACTATGATCGAGTAGCTACATTTCGATCTGAAATAAGGAGTCATCAGAAATCCGTCCATCCCAAGACAACTATCTATACTTGCAAATTCAACAACTGTGGCAAGTCATTTAACCACATGGGTCATTTCAATCGTCACCAACTAGTCCACTGGTGTCAAACATTTCCGCTGTGACTGAATTGGTTGTGACAAGTCATTCACCCGAAAGGATCCACCAACGCTCACCAACGAATTCACCAAAAAGTCAAACCTTTCAATTGTACCTGGAACAAGTGTGACTATGCTTCAACAAATCAAAGCGAAGTAATCAGACACATTCGCACTCAACATTTCCGGTCTCCCTGCTAGCCAGAAGGAACAACGTCAACGCGGCATTGAAGACAACGCACCCTCGTGACTATCTCCTCAACACAACACCAATCACCCAGAAAACACATTTTCAGATGCATCTGAAATTTTTTACAACTTTTCAGTTGCATCTTTGCAGTTACACATATATGAGATAATCTTCTTCTAGTGGAAACAAATCCAAACATAACTATGTCGGGAAAATATAAACATTTATTCAACCATAAATTATAATGACAAATTAGTTTTGATGGCATTGTTTATGATTTTTTGTGATCAATTTTTTTAATTATTTGATCAGTTGGAAGACTATAAACTGACTTCGAGAATACTGTAATGTATAAAATAATGTATAAGTAATGTATAAATAATGTATAAAAATGACCAAAGTGTTCATTTGGTTCAGAATCTACTAAAAGTTTGATATTCGTTGGTGTGAATATTCGTTGGGAAATTCGTAGAATTGTAGACTAACAATATTGGGAGAATCAGATTGAAGTTGACCCAAGCAGTAAGTCACAAATTCTATTACAAATTACCATCACG